>JANHGO010001448.1:0-34216 GCA_024606505.1 Aquila spilogaster
ATAAAATAAAATAAAATAAAATAAAATAAAATAAAATAAAATAAAATAAAATAAAATAAAATAAAATAAAATAAAGAGATAAAACGCACTGGTGGTCAAATGCTGCACTTAAATAAATACAGTAACAGTGCAAGATGCACTGCTAACAGAAAGACTGAGAAGGTGGCGCATCTTGCCTCTCTCTAGGTTACATCCTTTTTGGTTTTTCTAAGGTTTTCAGAGCCATTTAATAGAAATTGAAAAAAACAGCCCTCTCCATCAAGAACTAAATTTTCAAATTGATTATTACTGATACAAAAAACTCCATAGAGAAAACCTTCTTACATAAGTATTCAAAGATTTGAGGGTAATAGCCAGCTTACTCTATACACTTTGGAAATTACCTTCATAATCTGTTGGGGCACTGAGAATGGAAAGCTGCATACACAGCACAAAAAAATTTTTCTAAATGGGATCCACTCCTTCACACAAATTCACTGCTGGTAAGTTTTACATCCCATTGTATTCTCACCTTTTCTATAATAATGATGACCCTGCCATTTCTGAAGGTAACATTTACAACACAACTGCAAAAGGTATTCCAACTGATATTTTACATAGGGTTATAGAGTAGTTACTTTATTAAATTGATTACATCAGCCTACTGGTGAGCAAGCTACAGCCATGGACCTGCATTCATCGGTGTTTCAGACATTTTCTGAAACTGAAATATAAACTCTGGCTCACTAGGTATACAGTTTTAAAGAAGAAAATGTCCTTAATCTCATTTGCAAAAAGTGTTCCCAAAAGATACGTTATCATTGAAGTGCCAATTGACTGATGGTCGAAATATTAGGCTTCTAGGATAATTTGGACATGGTACTGCTTCTGAAGATTGCACAGGAATGTTTTTGTTTTGTTGTTGTTTTCTTTTTCCTCTTAGGCTCCTATGAGCCTATGACTCAAAGGGAAGAAGATAAATGAACTGGACTGAGTTCTTATTGATTTATACATCAGAACTTTCCCTAAAACGTGGATATCTCCAGATGAATTTGGCAGCCTCAGGGTGAAGTGGTATGAACTGACTGAATTCATTTGGAGAGAGCATTGTGAAAAATACTACTTAACAAGAAATCACCTTCAAAGGCAGTTTTCTTATTCTTTATCTCTGTAGAGACATAGACATTATTTACAAGTTCAAATAGCAAAGTAATATAATATCCAAATATGCAAGCAGTCACAGTCATTAATATGAAAACTACTCAATAACAAGAAAGTTTTTCTTGTGCAATAAATACTTTATATAAATATTTACATCACATTATCTCCTGTATAAAACCTTTAGATTGACAGAAAATACAGTTCCTCAACTTATTTCAGGAATTGTAGATGTGTTTGGAATTTTAACTTATACTCTCAGAATATCATCAGAACCTTCAAAAAAGCTTTTTTTTTTCTTTGGCAATTTTAGCAACCAGCTTTTTTTGATTTATTGGTTGAAGCCAGCACACTCCAAATCAATTGGGATATCAAGAGAAAAAGAAAGGTTAACAGATATAGCCAAATACTCAATGATTTATTTCCAGCTGGTTACTGCAATACATTAATATATTCCCAAAACTTTCATTTTTATTTAGGTCTGCTGTAGCAGACATTACAAACTTAACAAATTATGCACAACATAGCAGCAAAACTGTTTGGTAACTTTAAGTTCTATCCCTTTCTGCATACTTTTCCACCCTGAATTCAGGTGGAAATTGTATCAGCAATATATAGATTTTACCATGTTTTCATGCTACTCCTTTGCATGACAATAATAACAGAGGGAAAATCTTAAATCTAAATCTAGTAAACATTTTTTCTATTATCTATTCCACTATTAAAATTATGTAGTCATTAACTTCTTACCAAATCTCCATGAAGTCTTTGATAAATTATTTTCCTACATAAATGCTGACTGCAATGGCTACATACCTGCAGTCATCCCACACAAGTCATTCTGTGTTCTGAGTTATTGAACATACTGTTCTCATTACAAAAGAACTGTCAGTAGTTTTAACTAAACAGAGCTTATACTGGAAAGGAAGAAGCATATTTAGAGCCGTGAATAAGAAAAAATCATAGTAAGGTAGGGCTAGAAGAGGTCTCGAGATCCACAAGTCTGCACTCTAGCAGGAAAGGAAAGTAGGTCATCTCATCAACAGTAACCAGACTGCTTACCCAGTCCAGCATGAACTGAAGGAGGCTCCACACACCTTCTTAGTAAGCTATTCCAGTGTTTTACCCCCCAGCATTTAACAGCACTTTCCTCATCTGTCAAATCTACAAATGATTTCTGATACTATTGGTACATAGTGAAGGTTTGTTTGTTTTTTTAATTTAAGAGATCATACTTTGATCTTTCTAACTGTACCATGTTGTTCCTCCGTTTTCGTAACTTCACAGACTATTCAATCTGAGATCTTCACTTATGTCAAAGAATAATAATAAAAAACTCAAATATTATATAAGCAAAATTCTTGCTGATTCAGTTCAGCATAAGATCCATGATTTTTCTTGTACACTAAGAAGAAAAGTTTATTTGACCTTTTTCTTGTTCTCAACATGTGGTTAACCATCTGTTACAAGCCCTAGGATTCCCTGCTGCAGTAGCATTGATTAGCCAGCTCATCATTTCTCCTTTTCTCAATCATTTCATTTTTTTCTACCTACATTTGAAAAATTAGGAGATGATATTTTCATTTCAAAAATAGCTTATTCTGGTATTTTTCTGTAATATTTGAAATATCCCTAATATAATGAACTCCAGAGATGTTCTGTCAGCAAAAAAGAACTTGAAAACATTGGATAGATATGCGCAAGAGAAATCTTTGTAGGTGTTTACTGAGAGCCCTTTCCATTTGAGAGAAGAACACAGAGTTAGGGTTGCAGGAGACCAGCCCATTGCACATACATTGTGTAGCCATTTCACCTGCTGAATATTTCACTAATTCACTGATGTCATGTAGAATGACATCAAAATCCTTATGAGGGTACGGTATCCTTGTCTGTTTTCCCTTCCTTTTTTATAACTAGGTGATGATTTTTCCATTGAAGAAAGTAAACATATAATTTTGGTGCAATTTCTTCTTGTCAGATTCATCTGATTGCTTTCTTCTTATTTAATTATCCTTTATGTCTTACAAATTGATTCATAATTCATTTAGTTTTCTTCTTCCCCCCGTACTGCCAATGGTGCTCATTTTTTCCTCACCTTTAAACTACATTTGCTGTGCACTGTTTGTTCTTCAGTTCCCTAGGAACCTGTCTTTTCTTAACCATCATTTCTTAAAAAAAATTAGTGATTCTAAAAGTAACTTCCATTTTTTTAAGCCCTTGAGGAGGAAAAAAAAAAAAAAAAAGATACTTTAGAGTTTGCCAATGAAAAAACATCTTAGTTAATGAAAGGCTCTTAATGTTTTATACGTCTATTTACAATGTATCTCTGTTCTGAAAGCCAAAATAAAGGCTTTAATGCTATCATTCGCTCTTCCAGTTTGAAGAGCAGTAGTACATTCCTTTATTTCTCACCATTTTTCATGACTGCATTATAACCTTTTCATCTTCCTTATCAGTTATGCATTTTAAATGCTAGCTTGCTTTCCTATATTATCTGTTTGCTCATACCCGCTGTTTATTGTTGTCTTTTGCCATTCTTCTACCCCTCCTTCAAATACAATCTTGATGCAGAAAAATTGTCCATAGGCACATGAGAAGTAACAGAAGTACTTTCTCAGTCCTTAGAGGTTAGATTAGAGAAACACTGGAGAAAAAGTCAACTGTGAGAGCAGACAAAGTATGTAGCAGAAAAAAGGATAACATGCTGCTCTGGGAACATACTAAGTAAATTCTCTGCATATGTTTCATATCCCTTTTTCTGCACCATGATATTTTGCTACTGTTTTTTAACATAGTCCATTTTCTCATAACTTATTTATAGAAAGTTTGAAGAGAAAGATTTACTACTTTGATGATGTTCCTAAGAGATCCAGGTCACCATTTCCCAAAGAATGATTTCTCCTAAGTGTTTTAATTTTACTCTGCTAATCTATTTCTTTCTGTAGGGTTGTAACCATCATCACTTCATAAACATTTCCAGTGAATTAATAGGTCACTTCAAATTCTCCAAGCATTCTCCCTGTGCATTGAGAATACCATCTAAAATAGTCACGTTTTGGTGACATCCTCCATGTTCTGAAACTAATGAAAACCATCAGTGTGACTTCGCAGTGCCATTCAGACTTCCTGTGACCTCTCATAATGTCTCCACAAAAACTGAAGTCTATCATTATCAAGACCTTCTGTCTTTGGATATCTTTTTAAATTTCTCAGAAAAAGGTGTGCTGCGAATAAGTGAACTTCTCATACTTAATCAGTGATATTGTGTATTTGAATAAGTTTGAAAAATAGGGAAAGATCTTCATCAAGCATTTGAAATATCAAGTGGAGAAATTTGTAGTACCAGAATAGCCAGATTTTTCCATCTTTATCCATGTCAGTAGTACTTTGTTCCATAAATAATTACACTGATTTAGTTAGGCAAGGGGGGAAATCAGTGGCACTGCACTTGACTTTATATCTCTTAACAGTTCTCTTTCCGGTTTCAGTTGCATGATTCACAGTCAAAGACTGGAAAAACCCGTTACTGATTTTTTCATGCCCAATGAGGACTTTAAATTGATTGATTAAATATTTTTAATAATAATACAAATCTCAGATGCAAACATGCAGACAAGGCAAACTCAGTTGGATAACTACTGCAATTTACATAAACATATGCAACAGCATGGTTAGTAAATATACGTAGCGTCGTGTTTAATTAACAAGTTTAATTGGGGAATATTAATGTATACGAGAGAATTCAAATATAGGTTTTTATTCAGTGTGATTTGACTCTCATAAAAATAACAAGTAAGAGAATAAAGAATAGGTAGGGACAGGAATTACATATTATCAGATATACTGGGGACATTTATGACCTTCACTACTCAATTTCTACTAGATATTTTATATCAAATAGAAAAGAAATACAACATTCTCAAGAATATGCATCTAAAACAGTAAATGAATTCTTAAGTGTATCAGACTTAATAAAAAGAGTCTAAGTTAGTTTTATTGCGGATATCTACAAAAAAGACCTATAAATTATGATGAAATTAATCCTTTATTAAGTAGTGGCTCCATGGGTATCCTCCTCAGAACTCATATGCAACTGGAATGATCATTTCAACTGTTAATGAATTATTTCAGCTGCAGACATGATATAAAACAATACTTGATACATAAAAGTCCATGGAACCCTAACATGCAGGGAGTCCTGGAGGGTACATCTGAATCCCAGAATCACAGAATTGTAGGGTTGGAAGGGAACGCTCGAGATCATCTATTCTAACCCTCTGCTAAAGCAGGCTCCCTACATCAGGTTACACAGGTAGGCGACCATACAGGTCTTGAATATCTCCGGAGAAGGAGACTCCACAACCTCCGTGGGCAACCTGTTCCAGTGCTCTAACGCTCTCACAGTAAAGAAGTTTTTCCTTGTGTTTGTATGAAACTTCTTATGTTTCAGTTCCTGCCTGTTGCCTTTTGCCCCTAGAGAAGTAATAAGCTGAGCTGCACATGTCAGTAAAGAGAGGTGATTGAGAAAGAGAAAAGAGTAAAACAATTAACCACCTTATGATTCATGTGGGACACTCAGCATGAAGCTATTTGTACCAACCAAGGCTAAGTAGGACAGTCTGCAGTTTACTGTGTGTTAACTCTACCAAAGACTCTGGGCCATCCCTTGGAGTATGAAGATGAGTCACCTACACCTCATGTCTTATTTGCTAGCATACATTTCACCATAATCACCCTAGACTATTTCAGCATCACCCCTATAGCAGAGGTGTAAAGAACTCTGTTCAGGTAGCTTTACTATTAGCATGTATCACTGGAATCCAGCCTTCCTGCTACAGTACCTACAAAACCCAGCTTTCTGCCATAGCAAGGCATTAAGCTGCATAAAACAGGATAAATTGATCTGCATGCAGAGTAAATTCAGCACATTCTCTACATGTACAGTGCCAAACGACCTACACTTGCCTCTGAAGCTTTTGCTCACATATCAGACAGTAGGTCTTCTCTGCTGCCAGGACATTTAACAGCATTCAGTAGCTATCTTCCAGTTGTCCTCTTGCTTGAGGACCCAAATGACACAGGAAAAGAATAGGATGTATCCTGGTGAATAGCAGTAAAAACCCGGACTCCTATGGCATTATCGGCAAGGGCAAATCCCCATTAAATACATCAAGAGGAACCACAGGTATCCTGGGAACATTGGAGGCTACCTTTCCAGTCTGTTCACAAAAAGAGCAAGCTGTGTGAAACATTTGGGGCTAGAAATAGCCTATGGACAGACAGCTGGTTATCCCAGTTCTCTAAATGCAGTAACACATTAAAGAAACTTTAATGAGCTATCTCTTCCAGGTAATCCCTGACATAATAGCAAACACCTATTACAAGATGTTAATTGGATCCCAGAGGTTAGTAGGGTCAAACCTATATGAATAGAGGATTAAGCAGAGATGAAAGTGGAGAGAAATTCTCTATACATGAACAGATCAGAGAACAAAAACCTTGTCATTGTATTTCAAACGTATTATCTTGGAAATTTTTTGACTTCATCGTTAGTGCTTCAAGCTAGAAAAACACTGGAATGGTTTTATAGCAAATCAAATTAATCAGCAACATCAAGTACATTTTCAACCATTTTCATCCTTGTGACATATTTTTAGCTATTTTCTTCATTAAACACTACCGTGGAGAACTTTAATAATAATAATAATAATAACCTTTAGATTCCTAATTTCATACGCAGATAAAAGCTTAAGAGAAATTAACCTCAGTTTGATATTTCACTTCCCTCAAATTATAATTACATAATAATTCATAAGTGCACATTCCAGGAGTTAGTGTAAATGTTAACAGAAAGAATGCTACCTGGTCTCTAAGGAGTTCTGTTTTTCTGTTTTGTAACCATAGCTAAGCTATGAGGAATGCAAACTGATGTTTTACTAATAGTTAAGAGAAAAAGACCGATAACACTAAACACAGGGTTCTCTGCAATCATTTTAAAAGTAATCTGATGTCATGTTATGTCATATATACCTGATTTTTTTTTCATTCAGTGATACTTATTTCCATCTAACCTGTTAGTTTTGTATCTGCCTCTTCATTTTTGCAACCTTTTAAATTGCTTTGAGAACAACAAGTTTAGCAAATACACAGACTTCAAAGCCAGCCTGCCACCATTTACTGACTGATTATAAATCAACTGGTAAATGCCTACAATGGATTTTTCACTTCCTTGTCAGTCTGGCCACAAAAAAAAAAATGAAATACGGTTAATTCACGCAGAAAATGACTGTACCAATAGATTTAGTAGATCAGAACCTGAATCTGAGCTTTATTATACATACAATATGAACAAAATGAGAAAGTTGTGATTATGGAAAAGTAACAGCAGTCTGACATGACAGACATTACACTTTCCAAACTACTATAAGTGAAAGCAATGACAGAAAGCATATGAAGATCAAAGTCAGATTATATGCATAGTGTGCATGAGCAAAGGTGTGGGGAGAAGTTCATTGCAATGTCATATCCTCTGGCTGGTCCAAAAGGGCAAGGAATGAAGACTGTAATGGATATGCCTTTAAATTGCTATAAACCATGATTGGAGTTGCATGCTATATGAAGTTCTGTAGCAGGAACCGCTCAAATCAACAGAGGATGAACCTCCCAAGAAGCAGTGACTCAACTCGAGCTGGCTTTGACAGCCTGTAACTTCACACAACACACTGCCTCCCCTGAGCAACCATCATAACAGACAGAACCCAAGTTATAGACTAAAAGAACTCAGTGAACATTTTATGGACATTTCACAGGGATGGCCCGTAGACTAAAGGAATGGTATTTGTGCATTAATCAAAGGGTGGTGGTTAATGAGAATATCTTAGAAAGTGTGGGACCCAAGCATGATGAAAGTGGTTTGGAGTAAGGATGGATATTGTCATGGTTTTGGCTGGGACAGAGATAATTTTCTTCATAGAGGCTTGTATGATGCCATATTTTGGATTTTTGATGAAAATAATGATGATAGCACACTGATGTTGTTGCAGAGCAGTGCAAGGACTTTTCTACTTCTCATGCTGCCCCTGTCAGCAAGGAGTCTGGATGTGCACAAGGAGCTGGGAGGGATCACAGCCAGGATAGCTGACCTAAACTGGCCAAACGGATATCCGATGCCATATGGCATTACACTCAACAATAAAAGCTGGAGTAAAGAATGAGGAAGGTGGGGAACATTCAGAGTGATGGCATTAGACTTTCAAAGAAACTGTTACGCTCGATGAGCCCTGCTTTCCTGGAAGTGGCTGAACATCTGCCTGACAATGGGAAATTGTGAATTAATCCTCTATTTTGCTTTATGTGTGCGCATGCAGCTTTTGTTTTGCTCATAAACTGTCTTGTCTCAGTCCTAGAGTTCTCTCCCCCCATCCCACGTGGTGAGAGTGAACAAAGGGCTATGTGTTGCTGAGCATCCAGCTGGGTTAAGCCGCAATGTGTAAAAGAAAATATACTAACACCTCAGAGATGTATGTGTGAAGAAAACTGCACAGGCCAATATAGCACTTGGTACATGAAAATAAAAAAGACACAAGTGTTGTGAAAGACACAAGGACAGCAAAATCACCTTTTTTAAAGTTGAAGTGCAGGGGATGACAACAAAAAAAGCAGAGAGCTCAGTAAGGTCAAACAGGATTATATCCATGATTTTATATGTTACTCCCTCAGAGAAATCTTCAGCAGCATTGAGCAAATCTTGTCTAGGAGACTGTCTATCAGAAGTAGTAAAGTTTTTTCTTAATTTCAGTCCTAGGAAGTAGAACTTAAAAGAGATGACATTCAGAGCATAAAATAGTGAGCTAATTCTCATTAAGAGTAAACTCAAATGAGGGGCAAGGGAGCAAAGCAATTGCCTGAGAATTTATAAACATCTTCCATAGGTTAATGAAACTACTGAAACTTGTTGTATATGTCAAAAACAAAGGCCAAGTTAAATCCTTTTTTTATTTTTTAAGGTCGTAGAAGTAGGGAACATTATTATTTGGAGTCATTTGAAGAATAGGGCTGTTTAAGTAAATGTTTCCCTTAGATTCATACACACAGACTTTGAGTTGTGCATTATGTATGAAGGGGCTTGAATGACACAGTCATAAACTAAGCTGTTAGATATTTATGACAGCCATAAATTTTAACTGATACAAACAAAACTGGATTTCAACATATGGAAAATAACTTAGCGGATACTGTGACATGGCATCATATTTACAACACACAACCAAGTATAGTACAGAGATCCCGGAATAAACAAAGAGCCAAGAGCACTGTGTTTTCAGTGATTCAGAAACATTCGTAAGAACTTGTATTCAAGCTAATGATTCCTTTAAAAGGCAAAAGAAGATGTGATGCATTAGTTACTTTGCTTTGTATTTCTGCTACATGTTTTGTAGTAAACCTGGAACCAAATCCTCAACGCATGATAAAGACAATTTAAACAGGCAATAAAAAATGATCCATAGAAAATAAGGAGTGTGAACACCTTCCACCTGCTACATTATGCTGAACTCAAAGTATTCTTCAAGTGCTAACTGCTTTTTGAGCCTTCAATTTCACTTTATAGTAAGAGATATATTAAGTGACTTGTTACAATAAAACACCACATTTCCAATAAATTTAAATAGCCTAAATTTAGAATCCTTTAAATTCCAACTGCTGACAGATCATTCAGAGTAAGAAGAAAAAAAGAAATTAAAAACAAGACCACATAATGATCATTAGCGGAGTAGTCTTGCACACACACCTAGCATTCATAAATACACTCTTTCAGTTTTACTAACAAGGAAAGTCTGATAGTAATTAACATCTTGACTGTTAACTTCACTCAAGTCTTGAATTCTGAAAACTGCCTGCCATAGCTCTTTTCTCACAAGAGCTCTATGCTTCTCCAACACAAATTAATCTACCATGAGTTGGTGGATTTTACATATCATCCAGCCTCCTCTGTTTCTTCTGTTTCTATGGTTAGAGATGTGGGCAATTATTGCTATGTTTAGAATAAAGCAGACAATTTCTAGCTTCTTTGAAAGGCACCTCGTTACCAGAGACTAATGCATAGACCAAAAGCTATTGTTTCCTGTCTTTTCACTCTCCTGTCCCCTGTATCTGCAGGTGGTTGCCAGCAGGGTAAGTCATCCATAAATACAATTACCCATCCAGTTGGAATTAGGTTTCAGCCTTAAAGCTTGGTTAGAATGCAGTTCATCAAATTACAATCAAAATAGATGAATGTTACCAGGAGAAAACCTCATAAAGTTCATAAAGTCCATTTAATTTCAAGCAGTTGAGTTGGTTTGTTTTAGCCTCCAAAAAGACTTATACTAAGGAAAGTCTGTATTTTCCTTATAAAAGCAGAACAGAACATTATCCTTACTAAACACTGCAATATTCTATGCTCTTAAGAATTCACTGTGGTGATTTGTCTCATTTCACCAGATGTAACGGAGAGTGTAGAACCCAGCTTGTATAGCTTACTTGGCTTTCAAACCCACTCACAATAGCACAGTGAATGTGTTTTCATTCTATCACTCTTCTGACCATGGCTGAATGGGCACACAAAAGAGTTGGCATTGTTTTAACCCATTTAGAAGAGACGAATATCTTAGCTGAATGTGCATTTTTGGTATCCCTTAAGAGCTGCCTTATTTTCCAGTATTTCTAGTTATTCATTTCTGAATTTTGTCCATTAAGTCTGGATTACAGGCCAGAATGGTTTTTGGTTCAAAAAGATACAGAAAATGTTTACACTTCTGAATGTTTAAAGTGTACATTTCTGAATATTCCTGTGATGTTGATATTTGTAAGAACACCATTATCTTTTTAAGAAGTCGTTGATGTTTAGACTGCAATTGACTAATTTTCTGTTTAGAGTATAAATACACGAATACTTCAGCTTCAAAGCAAAAAAACCAATCTGTTAAAAAAAAAAAAATCAACAGAGTTGTGGGCTTGTTTCTTGCTACTAAGAAGGTGAAATCATCCATAGTTCATTATGCAGGAATATCTTATATTCAAGGAAAACCACTGGAAAGGAAACTATAAACCCTACTTTAAAATGAAGCTAAATCTCTGCTAAATCTCTTTTCTATTACTGTAAACATAACATACAAGTTTATGAAATTGCAAGATATAGCCATAAGGAATGATGGGTCTCACAAAAACAAAAGAAAGAAAAACAAATAATAATTTAAAAAAAACCATCACCATGTAACTCATTTTCTCTCCTGCTCTGAATGTCTTTTAATAGGTATAGAATACATAAATCCACTATTTCTGTGTATGTGCAATGTGCATGCACTGATACACAGAGACATCTTTTGTTTTGTGGTTTTGCTTGTTTTTCCCAAATAAAACAGAAACTACAGAAACAGGAAAACACCTATTTTCATTTTATCATACATTTATAAGAGCACTTCAAATTCTTGTTCTTATACAAGCTGATGGCACAACACAGGTAAAGCCTATGAAAGAGTTAATTACACACTTAGCAAGCAGTCTTAGTTCAACAGTAAAACTCTTCAAGTACTGGGAGAGTTTAACAAGAAGACAGGAATCAATAGATTTCCTCAGAGACTAGAAAAGGCATTGACAAGGATGAGCTATTAAGAGCTCCTCCATGAATTCCCACTGTTCTCATTATATCCCCATTTTCCTTACCCTCATCTCTCTCTCTAGAGAATTCCCTATATTGCTCACATTCCTCTGTGGAACATTGTCCTTGTATCTGCCTGTGAGACAGAATGACATGGTTCCCATTGCTACATCAAGCAATACTTCAATTCAAGCTTCATTACTAGCTCAAAATTTAAGTCAAATTTATCTGCATTTAGCCAAGGTTAATCTCTGGGCCCATTTATGGTTTGAGTGTCAGTGCAAAAGGCATGCGAAGACCCAAGAGGAAGCTTGACTGTAAAAGAAACTTCAGTATGTCCTGAAATGTGTGTTTCCTTCAGCTTTCCACACAGTGTATGTTTCTTACCCACAATAAAATAATTAAAAAAATAATAATGATACTGTAGAAATACTGACTCTAATTTATAGCGCATCATAAATCATTCTATTGTTGACATTTCAAGTTGTAAGAAGAGAGCACTGAACTAGACAGTGCACATCAAAAACCTTCCTGTCTCTGGTGCTCAATTGTCACTTTTATTGTGAAGTCAGGGCAAAGTCCTCAAAACAGAACTTTTTACAGAAAATGTGTTACTGCACATATACTATTCCAGTAGTTGTCACAAAGAATCTGATGATGGTTCTTACTGCTCACAAGAAAATGACAGTATGGCTGTTTTAAAAGGGGATCTTCAACCAAGAAACAATCAAAGAAGAATGGCTTTTTAGGGTGATGCATATCTGAGCAGGCTTTTCTGAGGGCATCTTATAAGGAGCTGTGGCATCTGCAAGGATATCATCAGTGCCTTACTGCAATTAGTTTTCAGCCTCTCTGTTTGCTCCTCTGTGAAACTATTTTCTATTGAATTGAATGGTATATTTCTGGCTGTAAGTGAAGGCTTTCTTTTCAACTCATCTAACAGTCTTAATGATAGCAAAATAAAAAAAAAAATAATTCCATATGGTCACATAGTTCGCTTTTTCTCCTTCATTAAAATCATGGATGTTTTCCAGAATTTTGGTAGAAACAGAATATACGTATCAAAGTCTAACTTGGTTATTTTTATGATAATAGCATATAACTTTATCAAGCGCAGAACTAACTTCCATTATCTTTAATTGACACTTAAATCCAGTAAACACTCTTGCCTTTTTAAGAATAATTGGGTCCTTTACCACTAAAAGACAGCCATAGATGAAGATCAGAACCACAAATAGTTGAGCTTAATGTGACAATCACTTCTTGCTCTCGACATCCTTCCATCAGACAGTTGGTTGCCATTTTACTGTTCTTGCTCTTGAGCAAAATGTTGTTAAAGCCATTTCTAGGGCCCAGTATTGTACTCAGCTTGATCACTGCTGGAGCCTGAAGTGTAAGCCTCCCAGGAGACACAATATTCACAGGTAAGTTAATTCAGTGCTATTTTGGGCAGAATACTTGTTATAGAAGGGCAGCGAGAGGAAGAGGGGAAAAGGTCAGGTGGGAAAGCAAAAGAGAAGAAGCATGGTGGAAGGACAAATTGAAAAAAAGGAACAAAGTTAACTTTTAAAGAACTTGAAAGAAATGAACAGAAGATACTTTCTTCACATGAAAGCTTTGAATTCAGTTCTCTTTTAGTTCCACCCACTCTGCCATAATATTCTGTCTGACATTATAAAATGCCTGTCACACCTCCGCACAGGGACTAGTAAGTCTAAAGCAGAGAAGCAGTTTTTTAGCAAAGTTAAAATTTGTCAGAGCCAGGATATCCTTGGGCAGATCCTAATACGACATTTTTAAGCCTCTGAAAATCTAAAATCAGTAAAAACCTTCCTTGTTTTGATCCCAGCAAAACTAACAAGAAAAGAAAGCAACTCAATCAGATCAAGCCTCAAATTAAGAAATTTAAGTATGTTGTACTGATTACTAGCTAGGATACCATAAGTAACATGAGAAAGTATATTAATCATAAACATCTACACATCTATCAGTACATTCCATTACATTAAGAAAGCTGCATTAATTTTGACCCTTTCAGAGTTATCACATGAAAATTTCAAAGTAGCTATTTCACTGAGAAATTAAATAAACCCATTGTCTACTTCAGGTATTGATTTCAATGTAAGGAATTTTGACAGTGTTCTCTCTAAAAAGAAAACCTCTCCAAATACAGATGAAGATTAAACTGTATAAAGTTTAGGCTAAATATTCCTGACATTAAAAAAAGGAAAGGAAAAAAAAAGATTTTTCCAAAAAGCATTCCTAAATGACATAGCATTTCATTAAAAGAAACAGATCATACCTTGCAAATCTGCTCAAAACTACTGCTATTCTGACATTCATGTTCATATTTTCAGTTTCCAATAAGTACGCTTAAGGTACCTGCATTGAAATTAGAGATTTTTAAGTGTACTGCACTGACCAGTGTCTGAAAAACAGATTTTTGTTTCAGAAAAAGAATCTTTAAAGAAATATTTCACCCTCAACAGAAATTATGAGCTGAACATGACTGGAGTTTACTTCTCACTGTGCCAACTCCTCCTCCTTATTCAGTTCAGCCATGAAGGCTGTGGAACTGGATATTATGCAGTCCCAAATGCAGTCTTTTCATCCTGAACAAATTTAATGGAATGAAATTACAAACTCCTTTCACATAATTTCCTTAAAAGTATTTATTAACCTTGTGCCAAGATGTGCCAGCATCCAAGAGGAAAGTGGTGATGTACACCTGTATCAAGTTGCAGAAATTCAAGCCACCATGCCTAGTAATAAAGCCTTTTTTTATATACAGGATGAACAAACTATTCTTTGAGATTACTATTGACACATCATTCAAAAAGGAAGGGTAATAGATCAGACTTCTATAATTATAGAGATGCATGACTTTAATCAATAACAGGCAAATTTTATCCAGACTAATGCTGAAGTTACTATTCAATCATAAGAGCTGTCATTTCCCTTGAAAACGACTATGGATTCCTTGATAAATGAAATTTCATGGGGAAGATCCATTAAACTTGACAAATTCAAGGGGAGTGTCAGGAAAACAACACAAATCAATATTTGATATTTATCAATTTGACAAAAAGCATTTGATGGTCTTCAGAAGAGGCACATGAACACTCATGTCTTGCTATGTTTTGTTCTTAAAAATCATAGTCATGTAATACCTCATCTTCCCAATGTCATATACAAAAAGAATCTTTTAGAGACAAATATAAATGACATGGCCTCTTCTCAGCAGTGTCAGGTATGTGTTTGCTATTGCTCTGTTTAATATCTTTTCAGTTTTGGCAAATAGCAAGGAGATTAGACCTCAGTGCATCTGCTGTCTATGATTCAGATGGCAGACTATATGAACTTTACAAAGGGCAAGTCAAAGCCAAATACTACAGCATCTATTAACAATGTTCTGTTGATGACTGTGGAGTACAAATAGCTTATTCGTAGACAAGACTGTCCTTAATCATTCCTTTGAAAGTGCAAAGCACTTAGCAATTTATGGGCCAAATCGTGACTGGCTTGTAAGTAGCATAGGGGCACAAAAGCTCCAAAGGCTAAATAAACCAGCATTGCTTTCAGTTTTGTGATCCTGAATATAGTCAGGAGCAGTGAGTAATGTTCAGGGAATAAAAGTGAAAACTGATTAGAAGCCAAAGATTTTATGTATATAACCTTCTCTTGTATCCATTCCCCATTTCTCTTCCTCATTTCTCTTCCCCATTTCTCCTCTTCTCATCCCAGTATACAATAAACCCTTGGGTAGCTGCTTCAGAGAAAAGGGGATATAGAGATCCCCATCTGCCTGAACATAAAACATAGTAAGTTTGGCCCAGTGGACTGATGAACAAGTCCAGTATTGGCCTTGATAACTACAAAGACATCTCACACAGTGGTACGCTAGAAATTGTCATGATGAGTGTGCAGTGCTCTGTATACAGTCAGCCCTCATTACTCAGCTGCATGGTCAGCAGTTCATTGATGCAGAATGACGGAATTGTGAAGGACAATCACTTCTATTGGCATCATCAGTTTTTATCCATACTCATCAGAATGTAGAATGACCAACACCACTTCATAACTGCATCTGACAATGTGCTGCATTTGATTTCCTAAAGAAGGGCTTAATAAAGGGTGTGTATGCGTGTAATATCCACACACACACTTGTTTTACGTAAGTAGACTGTTTTTCTGATGAAGTTTCTTATACTTAGGCCAGGAGATACAGTATTTCAGCACTTCATTTTGGAAGCTGCACAGCCAAGTCCAACTCAGTGCCACTATAGTCACAGCACAGGACTTTGGTATCTAGTGTAAAACAAGACTATGTAACTCAGCCTTTGAATGCTGGGTTGCTGTACATTCTCACAATTAATTTGTATTCTTGCTACACAAAATATGTTTATCAGATCACTTACCAACAAAATACTGTAGTGACTGCTAAAAATGATTCCCCGTGTATTCAGGAAATGTAACAAACATATAGTTTACAAGCTATGTTTTGAACAATTAGAAAATTCTTATTTCTAATGATTATATCAGAGCATTGGCTGGAGGGCTTTGATCACTGAGGACTTTTTACCAGGCCAAATTGATCTCTCCTTAGAGCTATAAGACATTAAAGCACAACTGGACAACAGCCAGGTCACTCAAACATCTGAAAAACTATTTCTCAATTTTGATTATTATTTTCAGCTAATGTCAGATTATCATTCTGTTGAAAACATCAAACAGCCTCTCTCAACTATCCCCCGACTCAGCCAATCCTCAACAAAATAGCTTTGGTGCAAAGAAAGGATTGCAACATTAGGATGGTTAGAGAAAATCATCAATGCCCTATATAAGCTTCCTCAAGTTCTGAGCACTGGATCTGTGTAAATATTGTTTTTATCCAATACATATGCTACCAGTAATATCTCAGAATCACTTCAAATAAATACTTGCTTACATTCATGTTTTTTTTTCATAAAGTTACAGAAGTTAATAAACAAATATACACAGTCGCAGCAATAGTGAACATGGAATTTCTGATTTTAACTGAAGAACTATCAGAATCACAGAATCACAGAATTACTGGGGTTGGAAGGGACCTCTGCAAATCATTGTGTCCAACCCACCTCCCTACAATAGGTCACACAGGTCAGCATCCAAATGGGTCTTGAATATCTTCACAGAAGGAGGCTCCACAACCTCTCTGGGCAACCAGCTCCAGCACTCCATCACCCTTATTGTAAAGAAGTTCTTCCGCATGTTAGTACAGAACTTCCCATGTTCATGTTTTAGGCCATTACTCTTTGTTCTATCACTACACACCACTGAGAAGAGCCTGGCCTCATCCATTTGCCTCCCGCCTCCTTTTAGATATTTATAAACATTAATCAGATCCCCCCTCAGTCTTCTTTTCCCCAGGCTGAACACACCCAGGTTATTCAGCCTTTCCTTATATCGGAGATGCTCCAGGCCCTTTATCATCTTTATGACCCTCTGCTGGAATCTTTCTAGGAGATCCCTATCTTTTCTGAACTGGGGAGCTCAGAACTGGACACAGTAGTCTAAATGTCGATCTGCTGGCCACACTCCTTTTAATGCACCTCCAGATACCATTGGCCTTCTTGGCCACTAGGGCCCACTGCTGGCTCATGGCCAACCTGTTGTCCACCAGGACTCCCAGGTCCTTCTCCACAGAGCTCATCTCTAGCAAGTCAGCCCCTAACCTGTACTGCTGCATGCGATTATACCTGTTTAGAAAGACGGGATACTTTCTATTATACAGTAAGTGATCCACTGGTCTGGAATACAAGACCAAATGTGAGATGATAATTTTGATGGAGATAGTGCAAGAAAAGATCTTTTTGATACAGATTCAAATAGGCTGAGCCAGAAAAGTACTAGGAAATGACAAGCTAGACTGGAGGCCAAGCGGAGTACCACTGAATGTTATGCTTTTAATGTCTTTGCATTCAGCAATTTTCTCTTAAAATTTAGAGGGAGAACATTTTATATGAAGAAAGATGTATGGAAAAAGAGAATGAAAACACATACACACAAAACCAACCAAAACAACAACAACAAAACAGTTTGGAATCAGTACACTGTCTATAGCAGCAACAGGAAACATTACTGATGGTTTTATCCTAATTCCACTAATTTCTGATTTTCAGCTCTCAATCACAGCCACCATCTAAGTGAAAGTTTACTTTTAACAGGAGATTCCAAGCTTCCCTGATTTAGTAAACTTCATTTGATCCAGCAAACAGGTATATAAAAGATACAGTGGGAAAAAAAAACACCACATATTTAATACTATGTGGGTTTGTCAAAAACTCAGAAAGAGGGCTATCATGTTTCTGGGTATTTTCTTCGCTCATTAGTTCATCTTAGACATCCATCAGTACAAATTCTGACTAACTGAGGCACTCTTAGGCTAAATTTGGAAAACATACACTAAATGTTATGATTTAAAAATAATACAAAGATTTAGAGCTAGGAAGGATGTCATGGAAAAGTGAAAGAAGTTTTATTCTTGATGAGTCACCATTGTCTAAGAAAGGTGCATAGTAAAAACTCTTGCTATCTCCAGAACTACTTCACTCAAAAAGTCAGAAAGTTTGCTACCTATGAAACAGGTAGCCTGACTGACTAAAGTCTGGAAGAAATCTTCCATTCCTTGTGCCTTTAAAAAACAAGAACAACAAAAAACTCCTGTCCATGATAAAATGCATTCGATCAAATCACAGTAGGAATTCAGTTTTCCCCTTCCTTGATTCTACATGCAGTCATAAATGAGCCAAATGAGAACTTCTTTTATCACTAGGTGATGTGTATGCAGTTCTTTAACTGTTCTGCAGTGCCATGAGGGAGGGTCAAAATTAATTTTTCTTACTTTTGTCAAGTATATTGATGCTCAAATGTTCAAGCACAGATTTTCCAGCTCAGTTGTCTCTATTCAAATTTGAAATGTCTTAAATAGATCAGATTTTCTGAAACCTGCTTTTTCAAAGCACAACACATCAGAAAATGTGAAATTGCCATATGTTTTGAAGAAAGTTTGGGTGCTGCACTTGAAACAGTTGATTTCCCAAAGTATCTGAAGACTACAGAGAAAACCCACAGACAGACATCAGATTAACAACCAAAGACAATTTAGGCAGCAATTAGCAGTACTTTTTCTTCAGTGTCAGTCCTCCACAAAATAGCTACCTTAATCTTCACAAGATTATGAAAGCCTATTCAGAAATGGTCTTGAAAAATAGAAAGGAAGAAAAAACTAAAGCTTACCTGCTGGATAAATTATACAGCAATATTGTCAGGCATTTCCATTTTTGCAATGGTTTATAAAGGGGACAAAATTAAAGTCAAATTCTTGGAAATAACTGGAAAACCATTTGACTAGAATCAAGTTTATTTTAGCATCAGTACTGACAAGAAGTGTTTTCAAGTTTTTATCTTAGTTCTGGATATAATATTTTTCTCACAAATCTTGAGTTTTCTTATGGGACATGCAACAAGGAAACATTACGGATGAAATGCAAAATCCTTTTCTATTGAAATCCATTGGCCTTACAAAGTACTATATTGATCAAAAACAACCTGCTCCTTCTCTATTACACCAACAGGAACTTTTAGTTCTCTCTCTACTTTTAGAATGCATCTTAAATTTCCTGTAAGATACCACATCCTATTTCGCTAGCTCATCTTATAACTTACTATGTCTTCTCATTTTTTGTTCAACAAGGGCTCTGAAGCATGACACTATTTCTGGCAACTGAATGTATGCCCATGCTGCTTTGCTGAGCTCTCAAATGGTTCCACACCACAAGTAGTAGTAAAAATAGAGGTCTTGATCTTGGATGTCCACCAGGAAAAAGGTTCCGAGTTTCTCTGAGACACAGCAAAAATCATATTTCAAAATGTTCAGTGTTTCTGAACTAAACATAGACAGCATTAATCTTTGTACACTGTTACTTAAAAAATAAAGTAAATGTCCAAGGGAAGAAAATTTTTCTTTGTCATGGCTGACTCCTCTTAAATTCTCCTCTGTTTTTCATTTTTGTCCTTTACTCATTCTAATTTGGAGAAAGTCAGCAAATAAAAAAGTAAAACACTATTGGTCTACCATTGAATCTCTTAAGAATGGGAGTAAGCCTTTTGCATGAGTTAAAGATACTCATTTTTAACAGAAAATGTATAGCAAAGAACTAATTTTAAAATAATTTGTTTTTACTTAATGTTTGACAATTTTACACATTGTTTGCTTTTGCTACAGTGTTGGAAGATAGTTTTTGTTGAATACTGCAGAGCAAACATTTTGCTGACTTAAAAGACAACAGAAGACCATGGTCAGAGCTCGAACAGACATGGTGACAACACACCAAGAAGTCATGCAGTCTTTTCCAAAATCACATCACTGGCAGCTCAACTATATTGCCAACGCATTGCCTTCTGTCAAGAGCACAAGGTTCCTATAGAGCAAGATACTTTATTTGGCTTTCTTGTAATTTAAGACACTATTTGCATATCACGACAATAGTCTTCTGCATAAAACATTTGATATTTACTGACAATTTACTTTGAAGCTTTCATCTGATGAAAGCATGTCAAAGTTAGTCCAACCCGTAGGAACACGAGAAATGAAATTAAGAGTAGATTTGTTACTTGGAACTTTAAAGAATTATTTGTGTAGAAAGTTATCCAGATTTTCAGATCATAGATAAGTGGTTGACTTTTGCCTCATCAGAATGTCTCCCTTTATAACTTCTCATGACTTCCTCAGACAGCTGGGCCAGAATGATCTTTTACTAAAATGATATATTACATGTCATTCTAAATATCCAAGTTAGAGCTTCTGTTGGAAGAGTTTCCAGCAATATCTGCAGTTTTTCTATCTTCTGAAAGTCATTAATTGCTCATGACTTTCCAGTTCTCAAAGTTGCCTAGAAAATGTAATAGTAGCACATCTTGACCATGAACTTTAACTGCATGGCAAAACAAGAAGGTAGAGGGTTATTTATCATCACTTGAGTCTCTTCAGAGTATTAATTAGAAGCTGAATTTCTCATATTTTCTACCTCTTTTTCTATGCTAGTATACAAAAAAAATATATTTATTGCAATATTTAACAAAATAATTAAACCATGAAGTAAAACAGAAGAGCATTCCAACTTGCAACCATTGGTTTACTGCCAGTAAGAAGAGTCTGTTTTACATGGACTTGGCAATTAGCTTTCTTACAGAGAGAAATGAAAAATATTTGAGGAAAATAGCTCTAACAGATCTCAGACAGAAGAAATGTGTTGTAACCAACATCCTGATGGGAAGAAAAATGTCCTGACAAAGTTCATGGTCTATGACCTTCTATTGGCTCATTCTTTTCAAGAAGTGTAGATCTATATTAGAAAAAAAAAAAATGATATCAAATAAACTAGGCAATAAATTCTCTAGTTTATATACTACAAAACTCAAATCAGAAAGTCTCTAATGCCTACTGGGCCAACCTGAAAACATCCATTTTGCCTAAGGAGGCCTATTTGAAAATTCTGAATAGTGTGACAGGTGGCATTTACTATCCTTTCTACCAAGTTATGAACCTTAAAAGCTTAAAAACATTCAAAGAAAATGTCTGTTACAGTTTTCATACTTCATAAGTGTAAACCTGTTCACATTAGATTTTCCTTTCAAATATTCATTTATGGATAATGTTCTGATTGTGCATACAGACATCTGTACAACTTTAATATTAGTGATACAAAATTTAAAAGGATTACATTTTTCAGAACGGCAGTCATATTTTAATGAGACAATTCAGCTTGTTTATCTACACCACAGTGTTCAACTAAAGCAAGAAAGGAGGGAAAAAAAAGCCCTTACACACAGTCACCACCCACACGAATAATATGCTTTATTTAGTGTTGAGATACTTTATTTAATAGTGATGTGCTCTGAGTAACAAAATGCCTCATTTTCACAACAAACATCACTGAATTTTTCACACTCAAGTTCTTGTCATATTCCACATGAATCATAAAAAACCATGCAACATTACAGCATCTAATGGGACTTCTATAACCCTCCTGGTAAAAACACATTCACACAACATGCTTCCTATATGAAGCAAAAATTTTCTGACAAATCCTTTTACAAAAGAATCTTGAGCACAAGCAGTGCAGAATATGCTGCATACTGTGTATCACAGTATTTTATGAAATTATAGATATTGGTAAACTGAACATTTCTTTCCAGTGCTATTTTGTCTCTAAAATAATAATTCCATATCATTAATTTTTATCATAGAATTTGGGATACATTATATTAACAATAGAGATGCCAGGTATCTCATCATGAGGCTGTATTTACAGAAAATGTTGAGTGGGATTTAGAGGTCAAATTAATGAATGATGTGAAAGCTTTCACAAATAAGAGACTGTGACGTATATAAATGCTTATTGCTTCTGTAATATCCGTAAAGAAGTGTGCAGCAAATTTGAAAAAGATTTCCCAGTTGGCAGACTTGCAGCTTTAATTTGGTGAGATCTTTCAAAATTTAATTTAAATTTAATACTACTTTTAAGCAAAGATTTATTTGGAGGTGAAACCAACAATGGTGTGTGACTAGAAATACATTAAGTTTTGAAAGGTACAAGCATAGCAAAAATATTTTCAAGCACAGCAAAAATATCCATATGGCTATAGGAGCATTCCCACAGTGCACAATACATGAGTATTTAAAGTGTAAACTTTACAAGGAAAATAATTTGGGTAACATACACGTGACTAACACGTCATGCTCTCTGAAGCCCATTAAAGACATACTTTCCATGTACCCTAATTTATTTTTTTTAAGTTCTATAGAACTCTCTTTGGAAATACTGAGACAACACTCAACACAAGCACATCATTTACTAGCACACATATAACTAGGTAGATAGGAAGGTAGATATAAAACTCAGATATAAAAGTAAAGATGTAAATAAAATCATCCCCCGATTATGTTGTATTCACATGCTACTCAACTGTAACGCCACATCAATATTATCAAACTCTTTCCCGAATTCTGTGTGCATTCTCTGATCTGAAAATAATCCAAATTCTTACCTTTGCTTCTAAAGTTGTTTCCAGAGATCATCTGTCTCTGATCTAACTTTAAACATATTGACAGTTATTTTATCCTCATCTATCAAATCAAAGCAGAACACACAATGGCTAGCCTTTTCCATAGCGTTTACTCACAGTGGTGCTACAGTGTTTCTAGGAACTAATAGATAAATTCTCATTATTCTGTAATCTAAAGTCTTTGTGGTTGAGGAACTGGAAAATTTCGATCTAGTATAAGCTGGATACAGCTTTATGGAAATTCTACCCAGAAGTCTTCAGAGAAGTTGGCTTATAATTATTAGGAAAGTTAATGGAGTAGAATATGTACGGGAATTTCATCCTGTTGTAAGCAGAGACAATATTGTCACTTTGGGATTAAATTCTAATAAAGTATAAATACACAAAGCACATTAGCCAGATATCTAATTATCACTAGCTTGAGAAAACTGCCTTTTGTAGAATAGCAAACATTCAAAAACTAAATAGGATGGATATTAATTTAGTGATCTGAAAGACAAAAAGCAAGTCTGAAAGCCGCATGTTGAATCCATGTTGATGTAGCATTTGTTTAACCTAAAAAAGGATAAGAAAAAGGTTGAGATTTTCAATGCCTTCTTTACATGTCTTTAATACTCAGAGCAGTTATCCTTGAGATACTCTACCCTCTGACCTGGAAGTCTGGAAAGGGGAGCAGAATAAACTTTCCATGACTCATGTGGAGACAGTTAGAGATCATCTACTTCACCTGGACTGCCACAAGTCCATGGGGCCAGATGAACATCCATACAAGGATGCTGAGGGAGTTGGAGGACTCAATTGCCAAGCCACTTTCTACCATCTCACAGAATCACAGAATTGTAGGGATTGGAAGGGACCACCCCCCCTGCTGAAGCAGGCTCCCTAGACCAGGTTGCACAGGTAGGCGTCCAGGCGGGTCTTGAATATCTCCAGACAAGGAGACTCCACAACCTCTCTGGGCAGCCTGTTCCAGTGCTTCATCACCCTTACTGTTAAGAAGTTCCCACGCACATTTGTGCGGAACTTCCTATGCTTCAGTTTGTGTCTGTTTCCCCTCATCCTATCACCACGGACTGCTGAGAAGAGTCTGTCCTCATCCCTTTGCCTCGCACACCTTAGATATTTATAGACATAGACCAGATCCCCTCTCAGTCTTCTTTTTTCAGGGCTGAACAGACCCAGGTCTCTCAGCCTCTCCTCATAAGAGAACATATCATGACTTCCTTTTGGCAATGAAAACTGACAGTGATGACAAATGATCTGGAGAAAGTGGTGCCATTACTTAGAGGTGAAGGATCTAATTGTGATTAACAGTTCATATGAATTCAGTGTTTAACGAATTTTGTGTATTTCTTAAGAGCAGGATGAGCTAAATATCTGACATAACAGGTCATGGTCTTGTAAGACTAGCCCATTGATTGACATTAAATATAAACATTTCAGAGTGGAAAACAAAACAGTTACTCTAAGTCAACAGGACATCCTTGATGGGAACATGTTCAGGAGGAGAACTTTGTGTTATTCTTGAGAAGGCTACACAGTACATTAGAATGGAAAGACCTGAGGTGTCAAATGAACAGAGGTGCTGCTGTTTGATACAGAGTGTACCAGTGCAGGGAATAAGTTTCCTACTTCCTGAACCATCCAGGTATGCAAATATAGGAAAATTACATTAAATTACTCTAACTGAAAGGTAAAGAGAGCTCCAAACTATCAGCATATGAAGATGTATCATTAGTCGCTCTTAGACCGCAATAATCCACATTGCTAAAAGAGCAATGGGGGTAAAAATGTATGCCAGGCATGCTTATAAACAGATAACAGCTTACTAACATTTTGCCAAATGCCTCTTTTACGCTTAGCTGTGTACAAGTTTATACTAATTTTGTAAAAATCAATACCTTGAGAAATGGGACATATTTATGAATGATGAGGTACCCATAGGTGTTAACAGATAAAAGAACCATTCTACATATTACTGGAATGTGGAGAACTTTGTTAGAGATGCTCCCATAATCTTTGGCAAACAAAGAAAGTGATAAACAAAGCAAATTAAATTGTTGCATTGAAGAGCTTTTCTTTGGGCTTCTATTTGAAATGTAAAGGATGGCTTTAAAGTGTTTGTCTCAGAGGGCTCTTTCGCAATAATTACTGCTGTATGAATAGCACCTTATCTGAAATATAGGTAGCTAATTGAGTGGAAAAAAATTATAATCGATACTGTGAACAAGGTTAGGTCAATGGTAGGAACTCAAAGAAGGATCCTCTAAGCTTCCTAATCCCTTCTTCTTGTGAAATTGTCAATATGAGCTTCACAGTAAAGAAATTTTGGCAATATAATCTTCAGCTCAAACTTGGTAAAAGATCCTTACGAAGTTTAATGGGATCAACACTTCACAAGTTTAAGGAGTGATGAAATGTTGTAGATACATGAACAGCATTTTTACAGAAGTTCAATTGTAACAAAAAATATCTGAGAATGTTACGAGTTAAAATTGGGATCTTTTTATGTGTCTAGATGAGATAATTGTTTTCTTCTTTAACACTGAAATCAGGAACAACTATGTGAAGTTAGATATCTTAAATTTTCTTTTGAGTTGCAATTATTTTGTATTCAACTTTTATTTTTATACTTTTTTGCTTAAGCAAACTTGAAATACTTGTTTAATCAGGGTTTCATCTGGTATAATTTTATCTTTTCTTGAGGTCTCGTGGTCTCTCTCTGGATAACATGAATAGGACTTCAAAGAAAATACTGAAAAGGGTAAATCTCTCTGATGTAGGAAGAAATATTGCGGTTTAGCATAACACCCCATGTTTGAATACCAGAGCGTCTGGGGAAGTATTTAGCACATAGCTCTAATGGACTTTAAAAAGCTCATGTGTGATTTATGTGCTTACATAACTTCCTTGAAAGAAATACTTCCTGAATTGGGAACCAGTGAACAACTGAGTAAGATAGAAAACAAATAAATAGGTATTAAGAAACAAACTCTCCTGTTTCACTGACAGAAATAAACTGCAAAAATACTGTGTTACTCAGTAAGGAATAAGATTAAAGCAAGATGCAGAAAAAATTTTCTTTTTTTGGCAAGACAGAAATGAATTCTTTTTTCTTTCTTTTCTCCCACATATCCTGATGTTAATTTACAGCCAATCACAGATGATGCAGTTCTAATTTGTGTCACATTGTGGGTGGAAAAGTGGAAATGCTTCACTTTTTAACTCCTGTGTGAGCCTCTCAAGGGATTATGAGAAGAGTTTTGGGAAAGGTGTTCATGGTTTAAGAAGTTTTACAACATCTCAGAGCTGTTATAAGAACATTTACCTCATTCAGAGGATGGATGCTAAACCGTGGAATTGTAGTAAATAAATTCAAATATTTTCTTCACATAGAAGAGAATCTTAAAAGTGTTGTGAGATCAATAATAAAGCAAAAATATCTTTTTATCATTTACTTACGTATAGATCAGTTACAAGCTTGCATCTTTACAGGATTCTGTCATAAGCGATCACGTCCTGTTTGAAATCTAAGAAGGGAAAAAAAAAAGCACAGTTAGATTATTAGAAGATCTAAAATTAATCTCTTACAAAGGAAGTAGTTCACTGAAGTCCAATCTGTACATCAGTTTATTTTCAACTCAGGGTTCAAAAGAAATAGCAGCTCTGTGGTTAAGCAATGATTGAAGAGGTTAGTAATAGATCAAAGCATGGGAGAAAGATGGGTGAGCATCTGGGAGGGAAAATGGATAACATTTTCCTTGGTCTGGTCTGAGAGAAAATGAGAATGTGGGAGAGAGAAGAGACAGGAAAAATAAGATCAGACTTCTAATGAGAAATACTTTTGCTTAGTATGAACAGTAAAAATTTCCGGATAAAAATATGAAAGATGTTACTACTATACTTCAATTCTTGAAAGTGCTTTCTGTAATTAATTCTTGATTTGAAACTTGGTACTTTGTTTCAAAATACGTTACACCATTAAATTGCCCTGAAACTGCAAGCCAGATTTGTTCTTGCTCCTTTGTGTTCTGTTGTGTTACATTATATTACAAAGGGACTTTTTGTTCATTTTCATTTTTATTTTCCTGAGTTATTTTCCTCTGGAAATGAAAACTTCTTCTGCATTAGCTTTGTAACATTAGGTCTCTATTTGATAGCATTCCTATGCCTGAGGGTTCTGTATTTCCTTTTTTTTTAAGTAACAGTTGAAAATATTTTTACTCTCATTTTCAACATTTTAAACTTTTTCCCTCATTAAGGAAAAGCAGAAGGCAAAACATTCCATGTAGTCTGCCATATACATTGATCTAAATTCATATCTTTATCTACTACTACTAATGGTGTGTTGTAAATCTCTTAATACAGTTAAGTTTAATTTCAGTAAATAAATAAACACTATATGTATCCCAAGTAGTTACAAAACATCTTTGGTCTGGGGATTAAGGAATGCATATATATTTTGTACTACAGTAAACACTTCTGCAAATAATGCAGTCTTAATCTAAATCAATCTTTCTCATTCTCCTAGTGGACTTTAATTTACATCCCCTGTTCTTCTTGTTGACAGTACAGTGCTCCTGGCCTGCACATGGAAATTATGGTAACAGAAATGTGTCATCTGTGCTGGGTGTGCCAATAGACTGTGATATTATGGGTAGAATATACTAAGTATCTTCAACACTTTGCCTGTATATTACAGATGAGAGTTAGGTTTAAGGTCAAATTGCATGTGTGATTCCAAAAAAGGGGATTGAATTATTGTGTGTCAACAGGATGAAGGCTCCTTATAAAGGCAAATTCTATGGGTGGAAGAGGGAATATGCTGCAGGTGCATAATTAGTGAGAAATAAACTTTTTCTCCTAGTGCTCCAGAGGAATCTCATAGTTCATTTGGTGGTATTAAGTAATATGTCCACCATTTTTTGTTGTAATGTTGATATTTTTAGGGAATGAGGTACTTAGTTTTAGGATGAAATCTCTAATCACTGAGCTACTGAATAAAATAAAGTAATAAAATTCCTCCTTTGGCTCTGCTTATCAAAAAAATAAAAAAAGTGATTATCTTCTGTTGCATTTCCTACAGTGATCAATTCCATGTTTATGACTTTGGTCTCAGTAGATAATGTTCAGTCTGAGCATGTGCCCCCAAGGTTGGCAGCAGTTGAGCAGTGGATTTTGAAGGTGAGAATTTTGGTCTTAAGCAGAATTTACATCCCAATTTGTGGGATTTGAAAGCTTTCTCAAAATTAGAAGCTGTGGTACAGGAGAGAATCAAATCCAGTTATCTTATGTTGCAACCTGTAAACACTGACTGGGCTTTGGAAAAGAATATGAAAAAAACTGGTTGATAAATCACTGTCTCAATGTAAAAAATGTTAAGGGGTGTTTTCTTATGTATTTAAAAAAATATTCAATAAGATTTTTTTGATATATACTGATAAAATAGATTATTTTTTGACTGTAAGTATTTTAAGCTATTGAAGAAGCTGCTGTGAGAGGAAGGGCTATTACAGTCTCTGTGACAGGCCTATTAAAAGCCTTTCATGCTTGTAACTTCAGTGTACATTTTGCAACTAAACACAGAAGAATTCAGAATAAAATTTTCTTAAAGTCAGACTTCTGGTAATGTGTGATGAGAGTAATTATGTTTTTAGAATTCTGTTCTCCACTACTTTTCTAAGACAAGAGCAACAAAAAAGGATTTCTTATGTTTGGGAAGGTGGAAAAAAAATATATTGAATGGATACTTGCAAATGTTTTTTCTCAGCAAAAAAAAAAAGAAAGATCTATAGCAGGTTGTCCCTCTGACTTAGATACCGTAAGTCCTCATTCAAGTTCATTGTCAGTAAGAGAAAAGACCCTTCTGTTGGCTTCCACAAGGAAAAGATAGATCATTAGATTTTTATTAACAGGCAGTTCTTCAGCACAGTTGTAATACATGTGTGGATTGGGGCCACGGTACTGTAAATTCTTTTCTAGAAGATTTTTCATTATCTGTGAGGCTGTATAATCAGGCACCTTGTCAGTCTTGCTAAGGGAGAGAATAATTGCATCTTCAGAAGATGCATGCTGTAGACATTATATTTTGATAAGAACAAACCCTCACTTTTTTTTTTTTTTCCCAGGGAAGGATCTTCAAATACAAATATGTTCAAGTAACCTTAAAATATATTTCACAATAAAGCAAATTTGAAGACCATAAATATTCAAGATTTAAAATATGTCTGATACTGAATGAGGGAGTGAAATTACAGCAGTGTTTAACAAGGTCTAGCAACATTTAGGTGAACAGCAGATTATTTTACCTCTTATTCTATATTTCTTAAACAATTCCCTTGTTCTGATAAGGACTGGAAAACATGTTTCTAACACTAACTGTCTGGAGTTTATCTAGAAGAACAAAGGGTTAAGAAAATCTTTCCCCTTAAAGTACTAAAAGCCAAGAATTTTCACTGCTTTCGGCTGTAAGAAGAGCCTGATTGAATTTACTTCTGTTTCACTTTTAAAACTTCCTGGCTTTTCATTCACAAATCACAAGTTTGTCTTCTCCTGGAAAAGCTTTGCTTTTGTTTTTGTGACCTATATTTGTAAGGCCCCTAATTAGCAGGCAGCACTGTGATCTGCTATCCCTCAGTGGCTCTGCTACTTTGGGATCTTAAACTGAACAGAGGACACGTTGCCAAGATCTGAATGAAAGTAGCTACCTATGACTGTCTGCCACCTTTACACAAACCATGTAACACAAAAATGCATTATAACTGCAGATCATAGAATCATAGAATCTTTTGAGTTGGAAGGGACTCTTAACATCTAGTTCAACTCCCCTGCTATGAACAGGGACACCTACAGCTAGATCAGATTGCTCAGAGCCTGGTCCATCCTGATCTTGAATGTCTCCAGGAATGGGGCATTCACCACCTCCCTGAGCAACCTGTTCTAGTGCCTTACCATGCTTATTGTAAGAAACATCTTCCTTACACCCAATCTAAATTTCCCCTCTTTTAGTTTGAAACCATTTCCCCTTGTCCTGTCACAACAGATCCTGTGAAAGAGCCTGTCCCCTTCTTTCTTAGAGTCCCCCTCTAGGTACTGAAAGGCAGATATCAGGTCTCCCTGGAGCCTTTTCTTCTCCCCAGCCCTCTCAGGAGAGGTGCTCCATCCCTTGGATCATTTTTGTGTCCCTCCTCTACACGCACTCCATCAGATCTATGTCTCTCCTGTGCTGAGGACTCCACATCTGGACACAGTACTTCAGGTGAGGTCTCACCAGTGCAGAGTAGAGGGGAAGGATCACCTCCCTTAACCTCACAGATCTTCCCATATATTTCATTCATGTCCTAGTTTGGTAGCTATTGAATTTAATGTGAGAAGAATTGGCATAGAGATGAGGTGAGGTAAGTTTTCATTATCTTTAATATAAAAACACACTATAATTATATTTGTCAAAACATTCTTCCCTGCATTAGTGTTTACAATCACTTCATTTTTTTTCTTCTGAAAATCTTTCCTTTGCCTCTGTAGATACGCTGCTCATTATTTTTACCTTTGTGTTCAAATGATCATTCTGTCTTATGAGAAAGTGGCACAACATCCTACATAAGTAGCATTAGACCACACAGGAACTAAGTCTTCTCTGTTCCAGTTGTCAAAGTAAATAGCAGTTTGGCTGGGGTTGGAATGTAGCATTTGACTTTGCTTTTTGTGTTAAAAAAAAACACATTACATACTGTGGTGAATTGATATGAACTGCTCTATTCAAGTACCTCAAACAACCAAGTACTCCCATCACAAGATCTTGCTGTCTTCTGGATGACATTTTTAGACTCCTGCTATGCCTGTCCTGGACAGTGCCATGTCAGTAGCTGATCTACCTAATGCTTTGCTCAAGTTAAAAAGTAATGCTATTATCATTGCCACAAAGTTTCATTTTCCTGGGATTTGCCATCTGTTTGGATGCACGCTCTGAGTTTCTTCTGCTTAAAAGTACTATTTTTCTTTTAGAAATTTGCTTATACTTATTATAAACTAAATTACAATGAAGCTTTTTCCTGAATCTCTAGAAACTGTAGTTCATGGCCACCATTTCTCAAAAATCAAGCTGAACAAAAATTAGACAATATGCACCAAAGCTCTTGGGAAACAAAGGTTGTGACTGAGTGGCTGTTCTTACCTTAGGAATTTGGGCTGGGAATACTTGTACCTGGAAATAAAGGAAATATATTCCACATTGTATCCATTATCTTTGCTGCAAACCAATTACAGCTAGAACCACAGAAGCAGGAGGCAGGTTTGGAGACATTTAACAGCTGAGTAACCTCTCACCTAGAATGAGAGATGTTCAGTATTCTTCTGTTCCAGGTCTAGCTAATAGTAGGGCAGAAGTATGGTCCTAATGGTGAGACTAGCTTGTTTTCCAAAATCATTTTCCTCAGGGTTGTTCTACTCTACCCATACTCATCATCTGCCACAAGAGTATATGGAATGTGGTGTACATCAAGCAGTCATTCAGCAAATATGCAGTCATGCCTGCATTTTCTGGGAAACTATAGGAGTCACTGCATATGTGCTTTAAAAACAGAACATTTTGTGACTACCAAACTCATTGTACATACATAGAACTACTCTTCTTTGTCTATCTGTTCACCCCTGGTTCTCTTGCAAAAGTGGTCATTCTAAAACTGAACAGCAAATCTGTCATACCTAAAGGCTGTGGGTCAGAATAAACAAGGCTGCCGCATACAGCCCTCTCTTCAGACTGAGTGAAGAGGGCTGCTTGCAGCTCGGATGCATGTGCATAAACAGTGACTCATCCAGTCGGAAAGGTTGCGCAGTGGAGACAGAGGGGAATTGATGCTCATGCTGATGAGTATCTGTAGTGCCAAGAGAGATTTGGCCTAGATATCAGTCCCAGGAGCAGAAGCAGGAAATGTTTCTCTTTTATTTAGTAGTCAGATCATTTCAAGAAGGGGAAATGAAGTTCCATCTTTGTTCAAATGGATATTTAAGTGCCTTTGACTAAGTGGTAGAATTTTACAAGTCAGTTCTCCTAAGAGGCAGTTTTTCTACTTAGATGGACAGATTAGTATGTGAGAATGTAAGTCTCCCATTCTGTCCAGGTTTCTGACTCTGGGACTGTTGACTGTAATAGGATGGTTAGAAGAATATTGGTTTCTCCTGCCTTACATTCTTCAGTATATGAGATGTTCTCCCCTTCACAAATGAAAAGCATCCCTATCTTGGCTATGGTTGAATTAGCTGCTAAGGGCTTTCAGACTATAGATTTTTTTGTTGCCCACTTTCTGGCAGAAGCACAGGGCATGCTTGTAAATAACAGTGAAGTTAAAGGCCTCCAAACTGCAGTGCAGTGCCAGGCAGAAATATGAAACTGAATCTCAGACCAATAGAGTAGCGTTAAATGACATTGCGGTCATTCCCGTGCACCCTTCTAAAAGCAAAAGCTGACTTGACTGGCTCAGACCCAGCAAAGCTAAAGCAAGTAAACTGCTTCAGCTTCTTTAAAAGATGTAGTCACCACCAGCTTTGGGCTTTTTGTGCCATATTTGATTTACATATGCTTATTTGCAGTTTTGTAGTCACTAAAGGCTCTTGGACTTTGCTGATATTCTTCACAAGGCACTTTGCCAGTGCCAGAAAGTGTTTTTAGCAAATGCTGGCTGCTGAAAGAGAACTTTTCCCCTCAAAGCTTGCTTGTTCTGTTGGCTTCTGGGAGCATCTGTGCAATGCACATCTGGGTTGGATTTTATCTGTGTCCACTGAGCATCTAAGGTCTCACGGCAGTCAAAAGTGATCTTGTCAGGAGAGTATAGCGAGGTACTCAGCTGATCAGTCATTGGTGCTTGCATCAGGTGAGCTGAATTTGCTCTCCATGTAGGTTATTTAATGTGCTAACCTGCACATTGCCTCCTTTCCCTTCTGCCATTCTCTTCTCAGGAAGCCAAAGTGACAGGTGTCACAGAAACAACTTAGATCTGCAGTTACAGTAATTGCACTGCACAGGAATGCCTTGATGTTAGCCGTTTACCCTGAAATTGTCCTTTACCCTGAAATCACCTTTCATTCAACCCACATTAAGGAAAGAATAAGCAATACTTATCTGTGAAATCTGAAACAGTATTTGTAAAGGTTTAGAAAACATGATGTGTGACAGAAATAAAATGATCCTTACTGATCTCTTTCTTCCTGTGTGTCCACCAGATGGGTTGTTTGGATGCTCCAATTACCAGACCACTTATTAGGGTCTTTTATACATGAATGTTAGCTTCTATTTCTCATCTTCTTTTGAATCACCTAGAGATTTCAATCAAACCCTCTCTTTCTCTCTCTCCTGAAACATTATCAATCCTTTATCACAGGAGACAAGTATAAGCCTTTTTTTTTTTCCTACTCTCTACTGACAACCATCACTTCTTTAGAAATCATAATCCCAGTACTTGTTCCCATAAAAGCCGGTGAAGTTGAGGCTCTTTGCTTCCTCCTTCGCTTCCCTCCCCCAAGAACATCAAGAAATTCTCATGTGGTTTTTCCAAACCCTCAACCCTATTTTGACAACCATACAAAATCTAATGTATAAATGGAGCTCTTGGCATGAAGTCTACTAGTGATTCTTGACTGAGATTAGTGAGAACAGGAAACAACCATTCTAGAGTAATAGCAGACTTGGCATGGCTCAGTTCCCACCTTGCACTTCATAGAGGCAGAGGCAACTTCTTAGGTGTTCACTGCAGACTTTGATGCTTGGAGGCCTCTAAGTGCCTCTCAGAGGAGACAGCCGTGCACCTATGCTGCCTGCCGCATCAATAGTGGAATTAGGTTCCCAAAGACACTTAACATATTCTGTTATTTTGCATTAGAGCAAATTCTGTTGGGAGAGAACTGTGGGTGCTGCAGAAGTGCACACACTGCCTACTTTAATTCATAATAAAGCTAATATATATTTTCTTCCCCCTTTTTTTTTTATGCCATAGTGCACACAATTAATTACTATGCAGCGAAAAACTTTTTTACATCTAAAAATGCAGTTGGTCTCTTCCTGTCATCAAGACGCTAGTAGACATGTACCTGTGCATTTGTATGTAAAGTTAACTGCAATAACAAGTGAAGCCAAAATGTTTAAAAGACTCTCATACAGCAATTTTCAGCTGAGTTGTAACTCGCAGCTTGATTTCTCTTGTTCCACATGAGATCCTGAGTCAGGAGACAGAATTTGTATGCAGTTGGACTCAGACACTCCCTAGTCAAAGTTACTACAAAATTATGATTATTCCACAGAATGAGGCCATGAGAAATCAATTGCCTAACTCAGAGAAAGAA
>JANHGO010001449.1:0-34212 GCA_024606505.1 Aquila spilogaster
AGAGATGTTCCAGGCCCTTTATCATCTTTGTAGCCCTCCACTGCACTCTCTCCAGGAGATCCCTGTCTTTTTTGTACTGGGGAGCCCAGAACTGGACACAGTACTCCAGGAGTACAGCATTGACAGCTGTGTACTAGAAAACCACAATTCTGCCACTAGTCTGAGGACTCCTACAGTCTATAAAGTCACCAGAAACCCTAGGAATTACAGCCCCGTAATTCAACAATTACCTAGTTTTACTCTGTGAATGTAATCAATATTTTTATATTAAAAATAGATCAACATTTTGGAGCTATGCCTTGCACTCCCTCTCCCTGCAGCTGCTTCAAGCTATGACTACATCAGCTTTTGCCTTCATGACGGCTGCTACCTCACCCTGTTCTTCTGGGAGCAATGGAAATGTGTCCCCTGCATAACACCTACTCCTTGCTCCAGCCTCTTTCCAGCCTGCTCACATGGTAAGTTTCTCACTCTTGTTCCTCTGCTGGGTACAGTACTCCTGTTTACCTCAGACCAAGAGATGTCAGAGCAGTGAACTGCTGTCCCAGACACATTTGCACAGTTTATCTCTTTTCAAATGCAAATATTCATGAGGTAATTCCTAACCTCATGGAAGCTGCTGATAAATATCGCTTTGCTTCAACTGCAAGAACTGAACAGATGGTGTTCTCCCTGCAGCCTTTCAGCCCAAGTATTCGAAGGCTATTCTGTCCCCACAGGGTCATGAGCACAAGGCAACACCCAAAGCCAAGTAAGAACATTCCGTAAAATCTGCAGCATTGGTTGTTATTGGAATGGATAGCTGAAGAAATGATTTATAACATGAAATACTGCACTTACCAGTTGCTTTTATGTATATATATTTACATATATATGTTTATATATATATTTACATACATAGACTTATATATGACAAACAAAATCATATTAGTTAGCTGAATCCACTTGTCTATTGCAATATTAAAGTGTCAACAATAATGTATTAAAACTTGCAGCCAGTTGAGCAATTCCCATCACTGTTTTTTACGGGATAGAAATCTGTAGTGTCTGCCTCCGGTTTTCTCCCTCCAAAATAATAATCCATTGCCTCAAAGACTCTGATCTCTGTTTTCATCTGTGTTTTTGAAAGCTGAAAACTGGTCCATTGTAGCTGAATTTTAAATTTTAATCTAGATTCCCAGTAGTAAAAAGACATGGTTTGGATTTTGTAACAGAAAAATGTCTAGAATCATGAGGCTGGAAAGCTTTTGTTTTCTTTGTAAATAAGGCATATTCTTCCACTAAAAAGAGAAATTTCACATGAATAAATAATGTGACTGATGTCTTTTAGCTAATGTATTATAAGAGTAAAGTTAATTTCTCAGAGAAAATGCTTCACACAACACTCCAAATGAATAAGACATGGTTCAAACACTGGCCCTTCAAACTAAAAAGGAGTTTCAAAAGCACAAGCCTTGTTAGCCATGTCAGCACAGCTCTTTGGCAGATATGCTCTGTACCTCGTGTGTCTTTTCTGACCATGCATGTCCAGCAACCCATGTTCCTCAGATCTGCTGCTCACCCAAGGACGAATACCACATTATCCAAGCAATCACCTATTGGGAGTCTGGACTTGGGAGATGGGCAGTATAGGTGCCCGTGTCCATGCAACAAGCTTGCTTTCCCAAATACACCATGCATCTTGACTTGCTGACAATGAGGAATTGCATTGTTCAGAGACTAAGCAGCCACAGAGAATAAGTTGGAGGTCACTGTTGCTAGAAGAGTCCAAAGCAAAAACAGAAAGAAAGTCCTGCAGTGACATAAGAAGGAAGAGGAGAGGATTTACAAGAATGAGAGATGCAGAGAGGCAAGAGGGAATGCTCTGTCTAATGAACATGCAGTTCTGTAGTGATGAAGACGAAGCAAACAATGCTAATAGAAATCACAGTGCTGATCATTACTAAGCAAATGCGCAGTCACAGCCCTGGTGCTCCTCCGTGCATGGTCACAAGGACTCCACACAAAAGATGTGGTTACATGGACAACTTTTTCTATGCAGGAGCAAAAATGGAGAACGTGGGCTGGACCAGCAGCCAGCCATGAACCACTTGGTGAGTACTCTGTGACTCCAAACTCTGAGCAGTGGAAATTTGATAAATCTCAAAGCATCAGCATTGTGAATTCAAAAACTGACACCTTTTACAACCAATTCCTGCTTCCCAACACCCACAGCCTTTCCTTCCTTACTTTATTTAAACTGGGGACTTCATAATGCGCCAATAATTCTGAAAATGTAATTGTGGTTAAATGTAAGTTAAAAAAAAAACAACAAAAAGCAACAGGTGACTGAGTGTAAGCCATCCAGTTCCTGATCCAGGAGTCTTGTCTGCTCAGGTATGGAGGCAGTTTCTTGCAGCAGGCATAGTATCACTTACTCATTTTTCTCTGTCTGAATTTACACAGCAGCAATCAGCAAAGTGATTAAATGAATGAGAAATCTGTGTCTAAGCTCACTGTTTGTCTTTGAAAAACAACCCTCAATGAATCTCAATCATAATGTTATTATATGCACTTACAAATGAATTTTCTGGGCAGCAGATCAACACAAAAAATAAATGCTATGCTATCTGCTGTTACTATCTAGCTCAGTACCTATCTCATACTGTTCTAATATCTGGCCTGTATTAATGTAACATCCACACACCATTGCTTGTTTATGCATACACGTTCCTCAGTTCACACAAACCTCTGGTAAAGACTTTCATATTAATCCCTTCTATTATACTGAGCAAGGATCTATAAAAATGAATTAAAAGACTCATTTTTCTCCCCTTAGGAAGATTCCTTCTTCCTATCATTTTTCCATCAAAGTTATAATTAAAGACACTGGCTTCTGTGGCCTGTATACATAATTGCAATATATGATCAAGGATCACGAGCACTAGGATAAATGCATTATCACACTAATTATCATGTTATCTGACCAATGGGAGGCTGTTTTATCTCTACCCAGAGATGAAGGACGTATCTGACAGACACCAGGACTTCGCTTTGATGTCAGATTTGTGTACGAAAGAATCAAAGACTCAAACCCTTTCCAAAACGGTTCCAATGTGGTTTAATCCTGACAGACGATTCCTTGCCTCCCTGCCAGAGCCTGCTTTGAAGTGGTGCTGCACAGCGCATGCTGCTGGTGCGGATTCCCAAAAGCTGAAGTGCTGGGTGTAGTCCCACATGCTGAGCAGAAGGTCATGCTCTTCATCTCACACTGCTGCTCCCTCATTTGCATGATCACAGGGCAGACAGGGAGGGCTGAAGGGGCACAGGTTGAAGTGCCGTCCCTAGGACGCTCCTGGGGCACATGGCCAGCTACTTCCTGCTTTTGGCCTTGCTTTCTACAGGAGCACAACCACCTTGGGCTCACCATGCCACCATTGCCAGCACACCAGTGAGAGCATGTCTGGTATCATCTCCGCCACGGGGACCTCCACGTTCCTAATGATAGGTCACACTGTCTGTTCTGCCAATCCTCTCCTCTGCCGAGCGCTTTGCTACTTGCTGCTGCTTATCTCCCCAGTGACCTACTGCCACTGCACTTCAGATAGTCAAGTAGCTCAAGTCCAAGCAATGGTACAAAGGTTAATTTTGTCATCCTGTGCACATGCGTTGTGATATAATCCCTAACTACATGATCCCTTTAAGTAGGTTTATCCTGGGTGTCTCGATGCATTTTCAGCCCACAGTGGGTGATAAAAACAAATGTATATCCCCACACATCAGCAAAGCCTCCAAGACTGCTGCATCAACAAATCATTTCAGAAATGGTTTTCATCGTTTGACCAAGTGCATAATTATGATTTGAGATAGTGAACCAGATTAGTACAATTTCCATTTTTTTCTTGCAAAACAGAAATCATGCCAGGAAGCTGGAAATAGTTTCTAACCACTTCTGCAGTATAGGAATGAGCAAATAGTTTTGTTGTCAGGGGTTTTGTTTCTAAATTCTGTGAGTTTCATCCTCCTTAGCACATTCTTCACACACCCTTTGGCCATGTATCAATCAGTAGAGGTGGATGAATCCTGTGGAGTCCAGAAATGCCTTAAGTCTGGAGCACCTAACTTGGCAATGAAATATTTTTCCAGCACGACCTTTTTGTATGTTTAATCTTTCAAGGTCTTAAGTGCAAGATGAACTAACTTTTCTTGACCCATCCCAAAAATCTAGCCATTTCTCTGTCAATGTTCAATTCTCTACTTTTCCTGGTAAAATCCAGACAAAAAAAAAACTCAAAACATTTTCAGGAGCAGGAAGGAACAGTTTCAGCATTGGAGCATCTCTCCAGGTGCAGGAGATGACTTCTCTCCCATCATCCCTGTACCTTTCCTGCCTTTCCTGGAGGGTAGATATGAACTGTTCTTTTGGGGGGTTTTATTGTGGGATTTTTATCCCTCAGTACAACATCTAAACATTCCCTGAACACCTCCAGGGACGGTGACTCCACCATCTCCCAGGACAGACCATTCCAGCATCTGACCACTCTCTTGGAGAAGTATTATTTCCTAATGTCCAACCTGAACCTCCCCTGGCGCAATTAAAGGCCATTCCCTCTGGTCCTATCACTAGTTACATGAGTGAAGAGGCCAACTCCCATCTCACCACAACCTTCCTTCAGGTAGTTACAGAGAGCAATAAAGTTACCCCTGAGCCTCCTCTTCTCCAGACTGCCCTGTCCCAGCTCCCTCAGCTGCTCCTCATATTTCTGTCTTCAAGGATATGTGTGAAGGGCTCCCCTGGTTTTTATGCTGCCACAGTTTATTTGTGAACTCTGCTTTCAGTCCTTAACAACTGAAATCCAGAGGTGTTTCAGGTGTATAACTTTGACCACCAGGAGCAAAGTATCCCAGCACCTTTAGGGATCAGAGCCAGTGTGTGCGATACACCAGCTGCAATAAATAAATAAATAGGTGCAGGTATAGGAAGCTCATATCATTCTGACTTTTTCTCCAGCAACAATGAAAAACTCTTACCATTTCCCAGTATGCCCTAGGAAAGAAGACAGCTCCCACTGGGCTTCTACCACTCAGTGAGCGTTACCATGCAACCTGCAAATAAGCCTTCAAGTGTCAAGCACTAAAAGTCCTTTTCAGCCATAAGCAACATCCTGCCAGTGCCACAAGTTCCTGTAAACACTTCTGGGAATATATACATGACAGCAAATGCCTGCTTGTATGCATAAAAATCAAACCAGAAACAAAGAGCAAATCAAACGTTGTGTCTTACAGTCATTACAGATAACCTCAAACTGTCCAGGGGGACACTGACACAAATACAGAAGAGGTTGGCTCAATCTGTCAAATCTCAGTTTTCTCCTATGGCACAGGGAGGACATCTCCCCCAGTCAAGAATACTTTAATCACATTATTCACAGTTAAACACTTGGGAGATTCTGCTGCTCTTCTCCAGAAATACTGCTAAAAGAATCTGGTTATATTTGCATATACATAGAAACATTGTAAGACTCTTTAGAAGTAGTCTGAAGGTCTTCATAGGTACTCTCAGCCCCATGTATTTCTTTCTTTCTTTCTGTATTTTTTTCTCTATTACTGGTTAAAAACTAACTTTGAAATTTTGATGACATCCAAGCGCAGTTTCCATTACTTTTAAGTTGTATTTGTAGAACCTGATGGTCATAACACACTAAGGTATGGCTACGTTTTGTTGTCCCCTGCATTTATAGTAATAGAAGATTGAATTTTCCATACAAGACCTTGTCTTTCAAAGCAAAGTGGAAGTAAAAGGGGCAACAATCAATAGATCTTTTATATTTATATATGTGAATATAAATGTATACATACCCACTAGCACACATGAAGAGGTTAATTATGTTATAAATTTGCATTGTCTTTATTGTTATTTGATCTGCCAATGTGTTTGCTTTATGCTGCCAGGCATTCATTACCACCTACTTATTTTTAAAAGCTTTGTTTGCTAAACGATAGGAATCTTCTTAGTACCTTGTCCATTCCGACTGCCAACCCTCTGGAAGTTCCAGCTGAAATGCAGACTTCAGACAAATAATTTTGATTTCAGTGGACGGTGGATATTAGCAATATTATAACACTGAATGAAGGAGTTCTTCAAGAAGTGCATAAGTGAGGGAACCTTCAAAAGCTTTAATGAAGATTTTGTGGGAACACACATCACTCAATTACCATTTGAACTGGAACAAAACAAGGCCAAAATTTTCCCAAACATGAGATAAATAGGAACAGTTACCAGCCACAGTTCATACAAAACTTCGTATACTCTTATATGCACTAAAAGTATTTTAATCCATTAGGACATTCTCTGATTCCAGCTCAAATATTTGCAGAATGAAATATTACTTACTAAGGACAAGGGTGTCAACACCTCAGAAGCCATACTTATTGCAAGAAGTTCCTAACATTTTCTCATTGAAATTCTTCTTTTATAAAGAAATACAAAGAAATGGCCTTTCTATATGAATACTTTTCTCCCCTTGAACGCATAGAACAGATCTGTTTGAAAGAATATTTTGATTTCTGAAAAAAGCAAACAAAAAATGTTCAGTTTTTAAGGAAAAAAAAAAAAGAAAAGCCATTGAAATCCAAGAAATAATTTACTTTTTGGAGAGGGTACACTTTCACTCCATTTTGAAACAGCCACTTACTCATTTTAATTGAGGGACAGAAAACGTATTAGATCAAATGTTTGTACCTATTGCTAAGCAAGTACAAACAAGACAGAGTTATCTAAATAAATCAACTATCACTTCATACTGAGCATTCCCAGTGTATTCTATCAGCATCAAAGACTACAGAAATCTTTATATATCTTGACTGAGGTTTTTTTCTATTTTAATCAATAGTTTAAATTCATTTTCTGTGTGAGCTATGAAGGCTATGCATTGCTGAAGAAGTGCCTTCTCTGCCTTTGCTCTTTGTCTGACTAGCAATGCAGAAAAGGAGTTACAAATATTTAGGTAACCAAGTAGAGTGACTGCAGGTTTTCTTTGTCAGAGGTATCCTAACTCTTTATTTAAACACCTTAAATAAGAGAAGGGGTCATGAGTGACATCTAGAGGTAATTCCTTAAGATTACTGGGGCAACTGCCTACTGAGATTCAGAATCACACCCTATGAGCTGATGTCTTGCCTGCACAGGTAGTGCTGGTACATACTAGGAGAGCTGAATTGAATACAGCAACACAGACTTTAATGAGAAGATCAGGCCAGAAAATTTTCTGATAAATTGTTGTCTGTAGAACCTCCCACCCAGTGTTGCAAAAGAAAAGTGAAATAGCTTAAACGAAATCTTTCCACTTGAGTCAAGTATGAGATCACTCTTCCCTGCAGAGCAATTGAAGTTCAGGTGTCTCCTTCCTCGCTCTCTTCTGCAGGTCTGATATGTCTAGACAGACCTCAACTCCTGAGCTATCAAGTCTGCTTCTCCCACACAATATAGAAGAAAAGCCAGATAAGTAAAGAGTAGGAAGGAAGACTGAAACACGTGGGCTACAACTCATAAAAGATCATGAGAAGTCTTAGAGAAATATGGTATAATATAAAAGAACCTAAAACAATACAAATGCCATCTTTTATTTTTTTGTTAATGAAAAATGCTGCGCCACTTTCAGTTTGAAATTGTCAGGACCTTCTCACTCTTGTGGCTTTTAAGATCTCAGCAGTACAGGCAGGGTTTCAGAGCAGCTCCCCTGCCCATGCTGCCCACCCATGGGGGAATCCTGAATCTTCTGCTATGAGAGTGAGGGCTTTTCCAGGTGCCACTGCTGGGTCATTCCACAGTGACACTCAGACCATGCCATTCAAAAATGGAGCATCTGCCTCTCCTGGCTTACCTATCCTGTATGGAGATTCCCCCCTGCTGAGTTCGCCATCCCTCAGCTGCCTTCATCTCTATACATCACAGCATTTTGGAGGTCTTATCCATGCACAGATTTTGGTAGCAACAGGAAAGCCAGCATCTCCTGACTTCTTGTCAAGATTTAAGATGAGAAAAAACATTGATATATCTGAACTTCTTGCAGGACAGATATTTTCAGTCATCTATAGTGAAAGACAAGCTACGATTATACATTCAGACAGGGATAACTAGATAAACTGATATCAGAAAAAATAACAGAACAAATAGTTGTGCTTCAGCTTTGGCTATTTTGAACATTTCCAACAAGAAGAAGGGGTGAAAAGGCTTGATATAAAAGAAATGAATGCAAAAGCAAGGGATATCAATGAAAAATGAACATCTTGCACAACGTCATATATGTAAGCTGCTCTGCACAGGAAAGAAGAGCCAAACAGAGTCCCTGCCTGAAGTCTTGTGGATATGCTGCTGAGTATTACAGTATCAGCCTGGGTGTGCCTGATAGCTGAAATGCTCTGGAGAGCAGGTGGCTCTTCAGCAGTTAATCTTTCTTTTTCATCATCTTTATTTGCTTGGCATGTTTGGACACATGCATCTCATTTCTGTGCCATCAGGGAGCTCAACTGTGGTTCACCTATATCACATACCAGGAAAATGGCGGGTCTCTTTTCATTTGCTCAGTTTGGAAATATTTGAGGTACCTACAGAAAGCCTTTAATCTGTCAGTTAAAATCTCATTGTGATTTAATTCTTAAGGAATAATGTTATTTTCATAGTGTGCCAAGAGCACTATTGGCAGCGGTGAGGCAATTATTTATGTGGGTTATCAGTTCACAGAACTGATTAAGTAACCTGAAATGTGATGATAATGGCTTCCAGTAATGGCTTCATATCAAAAGGATAATAAATATTATTTGCTGCTCTTTCTTATGAGAAATGGGATATATTTCAGTCCTGTTGAAATAAAAGCAAAATTCCTATTGTTCCTTGGAAAAGTCTCCCAATAGCTCTGATTTTACATCATGTCTACTTCAGTATGCTTATTTTTCTGTGTAAAATTATGAATGATATATTGAATATTACAGATACATATGGGTAACTGATGTTAAATCTCAACCCGCTTTCAGAGAACCAGAGTGACCTTTCCATGGTAGTGACTCAGTTTTTATTCCACTGTAAGGTACAGAGAACCAGCTGTATCCCTTTTGCTTAGCTTGATCCACAAAGCATCACACCCTGACTCTTAGATACATTTTAGAAATACTCAAAAATTATTTCCTGCTGTGTTTTACCAAAGGAAACTAGATCTACATTTTCTTACGGTGGGGCTTGGTAAACTGGAGTTATTTAAATAAAACAGCCTTGCCACAACATTTCTTATGATGATTTGTGGTTTTCTCCATTGTGAAGTTGCTCTGACCTATCTTAAACCCACAGTGTCCACTTATGAAAGCCTTGCGAGGGACATTCATCAGCAGAGGTTTTTCTCATTTAATTATGGAATGAATAATGCATAGCCTATTCACAATTGCCTCTGATGTGCAGATTTGGATCACTTGCCAACGGCTTGATTGTTTCAGTATTAGATCATAACAAGGAAGAAATACAAATCGGGATTAATTTGGAGCTACAGGTATAAAGCAGTATATTTATTTCAGAACTTACAATAATGGTTTACAAAGACAGTCTGGAAAACCTTCTCAAAAATATCCTATCAAGGAAAACAAACTTTGGAGAGAGGGATGATGCAATCACTGCAGAGCTCTTCTGCTCTTAGAACAGGTGTTAGGTGGTTTGAATGAGAGTCTGTAGATTCACCTTATATACATGTGTGTGTGTGCATGTATATAATATACTTATGTAATACCTACAGACTAAAACACAGTTTTAAAAAAGTAGGCTACTCTAACTGCTGTACAAAGTGTTTGATTTTCAGTAATGCTAAAGAGCAGGATTTCAACAAATCACCGTATTGGAAACAGGGTTATTTATTTATTTATAATAACCTCCTTTGCAGAGACAAAAGAGTACCATATCGCCAGGAACTGTAGGCAACAATATTTTTTTACTTAACCTAAAGACCCGCTCTGTAAATTTTAATTAAAAAGAACACTATTCCTAAAAATTTTAATGGTAAAATCCTCATTACTAATTTTTCACACATCTCCCAGCAACTCAGATGCCAGTACTCGTGTCTTAGTGTTTAACTTGAGAGAGTTTGTCCTGAATGTGGGCCCAGTATCTGATGATGTTTAATGGACACCACTGACTGGGATATCATATGGATACAAAGAACACAAAGATAAAGACAATTACTACTGAAAACATTGGACAAACTTTTAACTCATTTTAAAGTGCAAGAACAGGATAAGGACAATGAGAATATGCCTGACAATTGTTTTATCTACAGACATGCTACTTCCAAGGTCAAGCGTAAGGTTGTAATGCCTTTTTTGACTGAAACTGATTATTTACTTTTATAGAAAGTTTGTGATTTTTATTGAGCTTTTGAAAAGTGTTCTGTGCTTAATGTAAAGGTTGTAGGGGCATATCTTGGAACCCAATTCAGCATTCAAATCAATGGGAAGTTCATTCAGAATTTGAGCCTAAATGTGGTGTTGAATATGGACAATGTTAGCCATTTAATTACTTAAAATGGTAATTATTACTGCTATATATGGATTTTCCATTCCAGTATGTAGTAATGTGAATACTCTAAGAAATGATATCAGATACGATGGACAAGTTTACAAGTGCTACCAAAAGCAAGAAGCAATTATTATGAGATCTCCTACATAAGATACACAGTAGGCATAAGAAAGCACATCACAATATTTCTAAATTATTTACACTTTAAAGATCATGCATCTATCCATTACAAATACTGACCTGTATGAAAGAATGCACTGCTTTGATTTAATCAAATCTTACCAATCACATGAGGAGAAGAGGGTAAGAGAAATGCCCATAAAACTACATGCCAGATTGTAGGAAGGATGCCACTGTCCTTCCTGGGTACATCAAATGTGACTGACTGCCTGCGTAAAAAATTCACAGCTCTTGGCTTTGAGTTTGTACTCTATCAGTGGAAACACGTAAGAAGTACCTACTTGTGGTGGGAAGGCTTATCAGCACAGGGTTGGATAAAACAAAGTTAGCCATTTTTCTGAGACAGCCTGGATCAAGGTAATCACTCTGTATTTTATACTTTTGTTCAGTGCCTGTGTTGCTGTCGGTAGCTGCATTGAAAGCAAAACAGTTTCCACACATCCCCTGAACAGGGAATACAAACACTTGAACTAAAGCCTGAACTAAACAAAGGTGAGCAAAGATGAGCTTGGAGGCATAACTGCAGGCATCCAACTAGATCCATGCTCAGTTCTAGCCTTCTTTCTTCTACTCCATTGTTTGTGGTGGTATTAGCTATTTTATCACATAAAGGATTGTTGTCAGAGTGTCAGCGTGGCTGGATTAATGAAGCATGTCACAACCAGCTATTTGATACTACAGCACAACTGTAAATTGGTTTAAAATATCCCATCCTGTGAATCCTGTGCTGTGAAGCTACAATGCAAATTGCATTCCATTGAAGACTTCTGCATGATCTGCCAGGAAAGCCAAGACTATGTGGAGTTTGTGGAGGAAAAATATAAGGTATGTTTTCTATGTTATTTAGCTGTGCTTAAGAATAAGCTGTGATAAACCTTTGTGAATACTACCAATAGTTATGGTGACAGTTGAATTTCATTCCGGTGGTTTAAACTATGAACATCAGAAGCCACAGGTGACTGACAAAGGAGGCTTCACTTTAGAGACCAAGGAGCTAGGACTGGAATAGATGGGTGGCCTTTTCCAACCTCCAAGCACTTCTTATCAATGAAACTCCACTGATAACCATCTGTTAAGCTACTCTCAATTGATGCTTGCCCAAACAGTTTCTTAACTGGGGTCCTGATCTTTATCCTCCAGTTACGACCATTTGCATTTTGCTTAAAACAAAAACACCAAGGCATGTTCTCTGGGTTCACTGATCACCATCCACCTCAACTTCTCCCATCTCTTTTCTTCATTAGCACGTATCCACACTGCTCTCATTTCACTTCCATGCCTGTAGTTCAGTGATTCATCTGTCGCCTCTGGGAAGGGCACCTGACTTCATTGCTTAACTGCTGTTACAAGTTGCTGCGCAAATCACCTGGCAATGCAGGATCAGACTGCCAATAACTTTCTAATATAGCTACAGAGAGCGGGTTTGCAATGCCAATATTCTTAAGAAAATCTCCTTTCATTTTATTAAGGGGTTATTCCGAGAGTATTGCACTGCTGTCCAAAATGCCACCTTTGGTATTGCTAAACCACCAGCAACTTTCTGCTTCTGAGTACACACAGATGAATCTGGGTAGCTAGCAGGAAGCACGGGAAACTTCTTTCCTCAGCCCTCTTACAGAAAAAATGGCTTTCTATCCATATTATTTTTCAGCTTAATTTCCAGTTATTTAAAATTATGTGTTTAATTAGGAATCTCTTTTTTAAAACACTGAGTCAAGTTAATGCCAGTGCAGCAGTCCTTTAGAATAAGTCCACATAGCATATCCAGGTATTAGGCACAAGGTAGCAGATGGCAAACCAAGTCAGTTTTATGAAGAGCATCCTCACAAAGATTTGTCTCATGCAGTCCTTGGTTTCTTTGCTAAGACTGTTAACTGATGTGGTGATTTTTGAGCCAAAACATTCATATCATCTCCCATGTCAGCTTTTACTCCCTGACATCACTGTAAGACTTCTGCCGCCTTCTTCTCGCCCATGTCACTCAACATTTTACCTTCAGAGAAGGAATAGAGAAGGCAAGTGGACAATTCATTTGACATATAGTGTTTGTTTCCTCCTCTCCTTATTCTGACATCACTGCACAGAAGCAAAAGTCTGCTCTGTGCTGGATGCTGCCAGAGAGTGATTGCCCAGGGGAAGGTAGGAAAAGAAGGTCCAGCTCTCCCATAGCCCATTCTGCCTCAAAGTAAACATGCTGGACCTTAAATAGGCATTCCAAATCCTACCTGTTTCAGGCCCAGAAAATGCATAAGTTACAGGGTCATAAAGGGAAGAAAAAACATCTTTGAAAAATTAGTTAATCTATGACAAATACGAATGCGGAAAGAGTAATACCAAAGTGTAAGCCATCCCCTCAGTTCAGATCCAAAGATGAAATGAACAGCTCTGCCAGCTGAGATATGATTGATCGCTAGAAAAATAGGAGGCAGACTCAGATGTCCTCTTTCACAATGAACAGATCCATACTGGACTGTGGCACCTTATGTTTTATAAGAGCAAGAGCCTTGTCCTGATATAAATCATACTGCTCCAAAGCTAGCCTGCTGCAATTGTCCAGAAATAGCTGTACACTGAAGGACGCTTGTTTCAGAGACAATCCTTATCTCATTTACTACAGGATCCCACTTTGTTTTAATCATTCTGACAGGGTTGGCTCGTAAAGCCATTCTCTTGTTTATCTGTATGTAAGTAAAATACATGTGAGCATCCACCCCCAAGGATCCAAAGCTGCAAATACACATAAATAACTTCAGCTGAATGATTGGTCTCATTGAGTAAACATTAGGGAGGAAGAAGAGGTACTTAAAATATTGACACAAGAACAAACTGGTAGAAACCATCCATGACTAACCTGAGGCTGAAAATGAAGCAAGAGTTTTTAACTAGCAACTGAACAAGGTAATGGAAAAAGTTTCCAGTAGAAGGGGTGGCAGGGGAAAACTCAGGAAGCTTTAGAATAAAGCTTGGCCATTTTATGAGAAGCACTATATGACTTGCTGTCATACCACAGGACTGGAATTAGTGACCCATAAGACCTCTTTCGTCCCAGCGTTTGTACGTGACTGAAGTTACTCAGAAGCATAAATGTTTATAGGATGAGCCTGGAGCTTGCGTCAGCATGGCTGGCAAGCTTTCCTGAGTGTTTCATTCAACCCACTGAAATCACAGAGACATTGAAGGACATATTCCTAGTAAAAACGCACATACATACACACTACATATATAAATATATACACACATTTTTGCATGACAGTTTAAAAATGCAAAGAAGTTACTAGCTACATGTCTTTTAATGTATACCGTAAACATTAATCTATATTTCTGGTGTAAATTACATGCACATTTATTCACACATGCTAACAAGCAAGCCAAATAACTTTCGCTGAACTCTAACATGGATTATATTAACATTCTTGTTAAAAGAAACTGAAGAAATGTGCAGAACAGAGATGATTTCTTCAGATGCCCACAGGGTATTTAGGAACGTTTAAAGGTATTATCGGAGCATAATCTGGGCACTGTGCCCCACAATTTGCAACAGGGATTAAGCACCAGAGCATTAAGGATACAGGTTGTTACAGTTTAAGTCACAGAGAAGAGCAGTAGGATTTAGCCCTAAGGCAGCTTCTGCTCCATAGGTCCCTACATGACTCAGGGGCCTTGACAGTGTTTCCAGTAGCATATACTGAATCAATAGTTCTGTGCATTTGGGTATTCTTTTAAACTAAATAGCCAGACATAAGAATAATGCAAAATTAAGTCTGAGCTGGTAATCCAAACATTACATTCATACACAGAACTTCATCCTGAAATTTCAGCAGTCTTCAGAACACTGTACTAACCTCTAAGTCTGCACTTCAGCACCTGAGAAAAGAACTCTTTCTCCAAAGACTCTTTCAAACAAAACATTCTCTTAGTTGTACAAGGAAACACGTTTGAGGGAGATAATCATGAAAAAGATACTGTACATCTAAGACAAGCCTTGATGACTACAGAGTTGGTTTCCAACAGGACAGAAAAGCTTTCCTGGAAAATATGTAAGATGAAATACTTAAGAAAATATAATTAATTTTACCATACATAAGACCTGCACTTATAGTAAAAGAAGCTGAGTCGTATGGTAAAATTATATATGCAAACTATTTTTAGGAGAATGAGATCACTATTCCAACAAAATAAAAAAAAGACAGAGTTGATAATTATGAATGGACGGGGATTTCCCCAACCATCATCATTTCTACATGCAAAGATTTATTCACTTGTTTACTTTGATTCACCTTTGCATCTGTTCTTTTGACCAGTGTAAATGCTAGTGATATAGCCAGGAGAGCCTGTGAGTAAGAAAACCATTTACTGGATCTCTTCCTTATGTTAGAGATTCCCAAAGAACTAGTGTGGATGGAGGCCTTTTGGCCTGGGTGCTCCCTGTACAAGACGATTTCTGACTCCTGATGTAGGTGAAACTCCTACTCGTACTGCCCAAAGGGTAAAAGATACTACCAGGGAACTATAGAAATAAAACTCAAAGTCCCTGTCAAGCTCCAACTGCCCCAACGAGTTATTATTCCCCTAGGACTCAAGAGACCTCAAAGAGATTGAAAAGTACTGCTTTTTCTACAACTGCCCCAACTCATAACAGCAAGGATCAGGCAAAAGAGCATCCTTTACCAAAGCCAGGGTTGGAAACTGGGAGCCTGGTGAGGCTACAGTATGGGCAGCTCGGAAGGCTCCTCTGCCCCATCTGGAGGCCGGTGGTCCCCACTGCAGTGCTTGCCCATCAAGGCATAGGCTTAGCAATCAGGCCAGATGCAGGCAAATAAAAAAAAAAGCATGGAAACATACTCTCTGAGCTTTTGAGACACCTCTGCACCACATTTTTCTCGGTGCTCTAATAACAGCAATGCCTTAAATATACTAAAGGTCATTTTTACTTTACCTTTTTTGTTTTCTCCACCATTTATAAAGTTTTTATTTAGGTGCTTCATGCAATAACCCACGTTTGAAGACAAGAACTATGTTAATTTGAAGCTGACCCTTTGCCTCACCAGATGTCTGCATGGCAGCAGTAAGGTAATGCTCATGTATTTGTAAAGTAACAGCAACACTAGACTGAGCAGCCAAACAGACAAATCTTTCTGCACGAGCTTACACAGATAGACACACACATTGACCTCAGAAAAGCTCTGCCTCCCTGTTGCCATTCAGTCTCAGTGAGAGCAGGATTTTTTTCCACTCTCCTGAGAATTTGTAGACTCCACCAACCTGCCTTCAAATAAACAGAAACACATACAACTACTGAAGGAAAGCCTGAGCAAAACTTTCTGTAACCACTTAAGATTCTAATATGCCAGAGGTTCCTAAGTCATCTGATACAAATTTCTGAAGCATTCAAACAGGACTTGCACTACTTTATATGCCAGAAACCATATACACAAGGCTTTCTATTATCAATATCTTCTCTTGCTTAAGGTAGCTTGATAACATTAGTTCGACACCTGCAGTATTCCTCCTTCCTTCCTACAACAGGGTTCAAGGAACCTGTGGGACTTTTCTGCTGATTTTTGTTGAAAGCTCAAGGTGAAACTGCTGTACTAGAAATTGCTCCAGTTGGGAACTAGAAGCCCGGCCACACAGGTTTTAAGGGAAGAAATCACTGAAGAAGGCAAACACAAGAGAAAACTTGGAACACGGATGAATTAGTAAATGGCAGAGTTCATAAGAAGGTAAGGCTTGTGTGCTAGCCTTTGTGTTTACACGCTTATTTGTATGAATGCAGATCTACTCTGATGTGCTCTTGGGGAGAGAGAAGCTAGGACTCTCAGTTCACGCTATCAGAACTAGTCTGAAGACAGGAATTTCAGGTAGTGAATCAAGTAGAGAAAATTTCGAGTCAAAAAATGGTCCAACTATGCTGATGAGTGAAATAGGTGACCCCTAGAGCTGAATTTTAGCTTTGGAAAAAAGTGCACAGTTCAGTACTATAAGTTTCTGAAATGCATTGAAGATTTTCATTTAAAGCTAAAACCTAAAAGTCCATTGACTTATTACATTATAGAGCTAGAACCAACAGGTACTTAAATACTTCTCTTCGTACCAGACTGGAATCTACAGAGCACTTGGCCTCCCAGGAGACTACACAGGGACGTTTAGTCTGAAATGAGGTGTCACGAGAATCAGCTGAGTGTAGGTACACAGGGGAAAGACCAGCCAGGGAACCAGACACGTAGGAAAGACTCTCCAACTGCCTTAGAACATTTCATGCCCCTAAATTCATATGGCTAATTACAGCTGAGCCATCACAGGATTGAAAACGAATCACTTTGCAGTCATACCAGAAAACAAATCCGGGATATTTGATTTTAAGAATATATCTGATCTCTATTCCAAGAACAGACTTTCAGCTTAAGAAATTCATAGAATTCCAGTTCCACTGAATGCTGAACTACTAAATTTTAATTTGTGATAGGGATGTAAAATAGAAGTTCTTAACTTTCCTCAGCTAGGAGAGAGTTAATTTATAGAATCTGAAAAATTCAACATAAGCAACTGGTTGTGTTATCCATTACAATGAATTAAAATAAGATAAAATGAAGCTTTCTACTATGAAGTTATATAAGAATCTGAAACAAATATTTGTAGATATGGGAAAATACTGCTGTGTTATCCCTGGGTAAAGCAGATTTCAGGGGTTCCATTGTTAAACCAAAATGCAGTACGCTTTCCTCTCCAAAAATATTGAAATAAATTCATGTTCATTCATGGCCTCAATTGCCCTGTTTAGTTTCCTTTCAGGTTACTTAACTCTTCTGAAAATCTCTTAAAATTCAGGCTGCTTTTCAGATCATAATTTTATAACAAAAGATTACATATTATCCTTTTATAACACTGAAGTAAAACATCGTGTATTTACCTAAAGGTTAAACTGGTATCTGACAAAAATGAACTGTTTCCATATTTCTAAACGTGTCTTAAAATTCTAGGTAGAACTTTGAGAAAACTGACCTGAATTCAGAAACATCTTCAATGGCCCTGAAATGTCATTTTTAAGGAATTATGTTATTCTACATAAGTACTATAATAAATACGATCGAGTTTTTATTCATTATTGTAGTCACTCCAGCAGATGCTAGATGCATAAATAAGAAGAACCAAACAACTGCCATACCATCACAAAGATTTTTTCACTCTTTCAGGAACTGAAGTGGCTGGAGAAACTCCCAATAGAAGAATCTATTTCACAAGACTTCCAGCCCAAATCAAAACAAAAATTTTTGAATCCGTTTCAGCTAAATATCTGAATCAAAGAGGTCAGGATTTATTAGATCCATTAATCTACTCTCCTACTGAAACTTGTCCTTCTTATCTTTCTCTAAAGACATTGGCGTACTCTCTAGACACTAGTATACTTAAGGTGCTAGAATAGCTAGGATACCTGAGAACACCTCAGTGATACTTTAATGAGCACTGTTTCATAAATTACTCTGGCAGTGAATATCCTCAGCAAAGTTCTTTTTTTTGTTTGTTTGTTTATTCATGTTTTTTTGCTTAGTTAAAGGCAAACTTGAGAATGGACCTTTAGGAGAAAAAAAAAAACAACATTCATTTCAACTGCATTTGACATTCCTTTGCTGTAAAAAATATCTACCGAAATCATATTTGCCATAGTGAGTGTATTTCAGAAATGATGGGATCTGGAAAACTCAGATGAAGAAATCCAGATGCATTTCACTCTGCTTGGCAAAAAGGGACAGCAACAGGTTCATCAAAATACAACTCAAAGCCAGAACTGTTTGGGTCACTGCAATGCAGGCAATCACGGTTTAGGACAGAACAAAAAAGTAGAGTGGCAAGAAGAGCTATACACCTCCAAATATGTTTCAAGAAGTCCAACATGGTAGCAAGCAGCCCTGTTGCAGTATTCTGCATCCCCATCTGGTGTCACTTAATGGTTTTAATGAAAGCTCTTACACATGGTTCTTAAAACAAGCCATCTGTTTGCTGGGGTGAATTAAAAGATGTAAATGCAGTGTAATATGCCAAAGAATATAACAGTCTCAACACAAGATCTTACTGTGTCAACTAACAACAGGTTCCAGCTGGGGCAGCCTCATGGAACAAAGACAGCCCTGGGCTTAATATGAGTATATGCTTCTGAAGTCCCAAACCAGGCAAAAGAGAAATAAAGCTCAAGACCTTGACCAGATGTGGAATACCCAGCCAACTGCGCAGTAAGCATGCTTCCACAGCAACCTCACTAACAACATGGACAGTCCCAATACAAGCAGACATCTGTTTCGGATGGCTAGTACGGGGAATGTAGTATACGATCACAGATAATGCTTCAGCAGGACTGACACTTTGAACCACCTTTTCCCTCTCTGCTGTTGCTGGCCACAACTTGAATTAGCTCATGTTCTATTTTAGACAAACAGGGACAGAGGCACAGCAACTCAGCTCTGAACTCTGCAGCTTAGAAAGGACCGTATTTCCTAACATGCTCCAGTCTAACACCAATATGGCCAGGGTTGCAAAGCTCGTAGACTACCAGCCGTATTTATCTTTCTGGAATCTATCCAATCTCTTCCCACGAAATGAAATAAACAGATGAAAATGAATTAAATCTACAGATTAATAGTTATCATACTAGGGTCCACAATGAGAACATATCACATTGCAGTGTTTAGTACACATTGTCAAGAGGAGAATTAACACAGGCATTCTTAATAACCATCATATCTTGACCTAATGACCACTATATATTACTCAAACCACCTAGATACACGATGACATATACATTCTCCAAGTCTACTAATTCACAGAAAAAGCCTGGGATTATCTCAGTTTTCAGAGCTTTCAGTTCCCTGCAAAGATGAGGTTGACTGCACATCTCATGAACTTATGTAATCATGCAATGCAACAAACATATGCAGAAAATGACCTAGATAAGACACCACCCTTTTGGAATGGTTTGTTTGTTTTTGTTTTTTTTAGAAAAGGACTTGCTTTTTGTTTTCATTTCTTATTTATCACAGCAAATTCCTGACCTGTGACTAGAGCTTTCAAGGTGTTAGCATCACACAAATTATACAACATTCTCTAAATCTGGACTAAATCAGACTTACCAGAGGCTCTCTTGTGATGATTTTCCCTTGAAGGTTGATTGAGGTGACAGAAATCTTGGAGGTGATTACTTCTATCTCCCTATTACAGCCTCAGTGGTCTGATAAAGATTATAAAACCACAACCTTTAAATCTCTGGTCCCTGAATTCCCCTTGAGTATTTTCCTTTGAGATCACCTAAAAGAGATAAACAGAGATATGAAGAGCATGTGATGGAACTGTTCCAGCATCGATACTGATAATAATACTTGGTTTTGCATTTATGCTAGTATCAATTAAGCAGGTTTTATTAATAATTGATATCATTTCTTGCAAAGTAATCCATAATATAAGCTTTCACTTTGCACTTAAGAAAAAACCTAGGTTTTGCATCATATGCTCTGTATTAGCATGCTAGGAGACGCTGCCTTTGAGAGACTTTTGTCAGACAAATTAAAATAGAAATGGAGAAAAATGATCTATGTTCACTCATACATTTATACTCCTAAACACTAATCAGAAACTTTGTGGAGCTTCAGTTGTGTATTTTGATCAGTGACCAACTGTAAATCTGCATGGGGAAGCTACGGAAGTGTTTTTACCCCTTAATTTCAAGCTACTGCTAGCTTTTGTCTTACTTTCATTTATCTGCAGAAAGCTTGCCATTTTACTGCAATTCTTTCAAGTATTTTTCTGTCTGGAACTGCTGGGCCAGCATCCTTACAATACTATTCCTGAAACAAAGTTGCTTCTTTTCTGCCACTGAGATCAGTCCTTGCTAGCAAATAGCATTTACTTCTCCCTCTGCTACATGCACATTTTTTACCTTCCATTGGACATCACAGTTTACCTTCCCTTCTCCTAAATTTGTCAAGGAACTACTCTGATAGTGTGGTCTATGTGACAAACAGAGTAGAGCAATAGAGATAACAGAGATGTAATAGAGATAATAGAGATATAATAGAGAGCCAGTGATAAATTAATGCTGCCAGGAGTTTTCTTTTATAGAGTGGTTATCATTTACTATAGTCTGAAATTGAGCACTCATATCACTGATGGTTACATTCACCATAGCAACAGAAAAATAATATGATACGATGTATTTTAAATTTCTGTAGCTCCCATAAGCTTTGTGCCAGCACCTCAGAGATTTTGGCCCACAGTGGTGCTGAAATCCTCATCTAATATGAAACACAGAGAAGATGAATGACTTTTCCATAATATGCCAGAAATTCTGGAGTGGAGTAGGAACCTGAAACACATATTAGAATCATAGAATCATCTGAGTTGGAAAGGACCTTTACAGGCCATCTAGTCCAACTTCCCTGCAATGAACAGGGCCACCTACAGCTCCACCAGGTTGCTCAGAGCCCTGTCCAGCCTGACCTTACAGGGCTTCTACATCTCTGGGCAACCTATGTCAGTGCCTCACACCCTTACTGTAAAATGCTTTTTCCTTACATCTAGCCTAAATCTCCTCTCTTTTAGTTTGAAACCATTTCCCCTTGTCCCATCACCCTAACCAGCTGAATATGAAAAAATCCAAAGTATTCAAAGATATTAGATTAAAGCCCTGCTGGATATTCATGTTCTTTTGCTTGCCCCAAAAGCATACTAAGACACACCAGCCTGGTATAAGATATAAGCCTGATATAAGATGTAGATACTCTGAGCTTTGACTGCACTGCTTCTCAGAGCTGTTTGCTAGCTTAAATTTATCTCAGCTATAACATTTTTGCCCAGTACTTTTCAGGCATAGCTTTATTTTATCATGTGTTTTCTGTCTTTTGAGCACAAAATACACAGCAAGCACTGAGACCTGTTATCCTCCCAGATGCTCCAGGTTCACCTGAAATCAGCCTTCCTGAGCTCACCTTAATTGTGTCCTCATGATTCTGCATTAACTTCAAAGAACACTGAAGACCACACAGCTCTTGCTGCAAACAAGCTAACAGGACAAGTATAACCCCTACAAATATTGTCAAAGATGCTAGACCACACAGAAGACTCCTGCAGTGCCCTTTGGGCTTAAACATGTAGGGGGTCTGAACTACCTGTTGCTTAGACCGATTCACAGCAGCTCCAAGAATCCCCTGTGTAAGGCATGCGGTGAGTTTCATGCCTATATGATGACTGTAGAGCTATAGATCTTCCCTGTTGATCAGATAGCCACATTAATTTTGCCCCAGCTTGCAACGTACCCTCCTCAAAGCTTTATGTAGCAGAGAGAGAGGTTCACACCTGAGTACCTGACAGTTTGCCAGTTAAGGCATTTTCTCAGCTACCATGGAAGTCTCAGGTCCTGGGTGCTGCTCCACAGCAAGCATGGAAGTTTCAGCCCTATTCATTCCCCATGGCAAGAAACTGTAACACCACTTGCTTGCCTGAACATAATAAGACACACAAAGTATCATGACATCCATCTTCAGAAGACTCTGAAGAGAGGGAGGGAGGAAGGGAAGGATGGGAAAAGTGTCTGGTTTAAAAGCTCTAGTATTTTCAGGACACCAAGTAGTGTAGTACAGTACAGTCAAGATGTAGGGAATTGGGAAATGATGAACTATGGAATTTATGGACTAATGGAAAAAAAACTGATGCAAATGACAAGCATCCAAAGAGGTCTGACAGTGGTATATAAGTGTCAAATTTATTGCTTTTGGCTTTTCAGGTCAGCAAGTTGCTGCTGCTGTAAAGGCTCCAGATTTGGTTTGTGAAGGCAGAAGACTGTGATGTGCTATTTGGTTTGGGCTGAATGAAGAGTGCTATTCATCATTCTTCTCTTTATAAATTGTCAACAGGTGTCTCACAGTTGTCTTAAAATGAGTAGTCACTAATTAAGTTGTTGTCATTGGTAATAACTATAAGTAGTTATTGTCTGAGCATTCACCACAGTCAGTACATCTGCACTGTGGTCACTGAAATTCAGCCATGGAGCCTGAGTGGTTAGTTTTGGCTGCACACACAAGCTATAGGTAAGGCTTCTTCAGTATGTTCTGAATTTCTGACAAATTTACGGTTTGAGCTAATCACTATTTCCTCAGTGTCCTGGTTTCAAACAAAACTTCTCCTTGTTTGAAATTGGCATTTTATCCAGGTTAAATGGAGGCAGTTGAGAGGAGAAAGAGAGAGGGTTAACATTTTTCATAGGAAAGACTGACAGAGCAGAACAGCTTTGCTAGGGAGGACAGGAAGAAGTGCTGCTTCAACTCAGGATTCAGAGGTGCATGGGTCTGTTCAGCCTGGGGAAAAGAAGGCTGAGGGGGAATCTGATAAATGTTTATAAATATCTGAAGGGAGGAAGGAGGCAAATGGATGAGGACAGGCTCTTCTCAGTGGTGCGTAGTGACAGGACAAGGAGTATTGACTAAATCTTGAACATAGGAAGTTCTGTACTAACACGCGGAAGAATTTCTTTATGGTAAGGATGACAGAGCGCTGGAACAGGTTGCCGAGAGAGGCTGTGGAGTCTCCTTCTATGGAGATATTCAAGTCCTGTCTGGACATCTACCTGTGTGACCTATTGCAGGCAGCCTGCTTCAGCAGGGGGCTGGACTCGATGGTCTCTTGAGGCCCCTTCCAAGCCCTGCAATTCTGTCATTCTGTGCACATCTTCAGAGCACTAAGATGCTCTGTGGAAATTACAGTTTTAGACCACTTGTACGTTTTGTTCACCCCTGTATGCCCCATGAGGCAACGTGTTTCTTTTTTCTTGCTGTAAACTTATTTCCTCTTCAGATTTCCCAGAGCACAGATGTTGATACTCCTGTTCTTTGTCCTAATTTGGTATACACTAATTAAACAAAACACTGACATTCTGCAATGTTAAAAATACCTTTTCCCCACTCCTTTCCAGTGCCGTCTTGGAGCTTGCATTGTCCCTGAATGTACCACAAAGGTTACTTAACCTGCTCAATTACTTACTGGTAAGGAATCCAAAATAAATCACAACTGTTGCTAAAACAAATTTGTCTGAAAACATTTTCTTTCGGTGCAGTATTTATGGAAAACGTTGACACGCATTTATCTCTAGGTTAGAGCCAACTATCCTCAGAAGGACAAGGAGCCATAGTCATTTATTCCTGCTATTATGAACAAGCCTTCAGCTTTCTGAGATGGCAGTACATTGAAAATTAAATTAGAAAAAAAAAGAAGAAAGAAAGAAACTTCTGCTCAAACAGAAGTTGTAGTTTGTATTCCAAGTCCTTTGCTACAGAATTTTCTCCTTTGCACAGAAGCCAAACAGGGAAGACCCTGAATGAGATCCCTGCCAAAACTCTGATTAAAGACTCACTCTCTGCACCTGCCTGTTATTGCACTGCTACACACCTGCAGATGGATTTCAAGAGCCTCATTCTTGCTCACTTGTCTCTGGCCTCATTCTGACAAACTTCACAGACAAAATACCACATTTCCCTTCTAATGTCCATCACAATAGTTCTCTCTCCAAACAGACTCTAATAATTTCTCCTTTCTTTCCTGCTCTCTGCTCACCAAGTACGTAATAATGAACAGAGATATGGCAGGCTGTAACTAGAGTTAATGCAGTTCCTAGAAAGAAAAAAAAATTAAAAAAATTAATAAAAATCCACGACTATAGGTTAAAAAAAAAACAACAACAACAAAAAAAACAATGGTATAAATGAACACAGATGACCTTTTCACATTCCCAGAGCTTCTGTCTAGAAACTCACGAATGTTTCTGCACCTGGAGAGGCCTCCTCTGCAACCTTCAGCTTTACACAGCCCTTACGTTGTGTTTCAGCCCTGAATTTCTGTTCAGGGTTAGAGAGAAATGTGAAGGGATCTAGCATTGACTGTATTCGTTGTTGCTGCTCCTGCCACTGGCCAGACTGGAACCCTTGCTGGAGCCAGGCAGGGAACATACTGCTGAAACTCACAGATTTCATAATAAATAAATAAATAATAATAAATAAATCTCTTTTCTACTTGGTCCTGTGGTATCTTGGGCAGAAGACAGCCCCTGTGTGCATACACAAGTGGCCAGTGCTCTCCAGAGGGCTTTGATTCCTACTCAAGTTTCCTCTTCTCCCAAGGAAATATGAATAGCTGTAGAAGGAGGTGTCAAGAACTTAATGGCATAACTGACAGGCAACAAGTGGCCACAGCAAAAATCCCTGCCTCAATCTAGTGTGCCCAAAGAAGTGCTTTTGCATCTAGAACTTGAAATTTTTTTCCTACAGTTTCACTTATGCTTGTAAAAATGCTCCTTCCAGTATCACCTTCAGTGTTGCTGAAGCATGGGTGGGCAGGAATGAGACACCAGCTGGTGTTTTAAACAGAAATCAGTATGAAACTGTAACAAGGAAATCAAACACTGATGCCTTTGTTTTGTTCTATTTTGTTAGAAAGTTGTTCTTTAATCCTTCAGACAGAGGGCACTCCAAGATATTGTTCAATGTGCACTACCAAAGGGAAGCACAGAGGAAATACTACCAAGTTTTCATTGGTTATTTAGCCTAAGGGTAGCAAACCATCCCCAGAAGAAAGGTTTGCGCGCAACTGTGGCATACACAAACGACAATTCATTTAGAGGTGTTGGACCAGACTGAAGATAAGGGTTCTGATTCAGCTACAGAGTCATTAGCACAAGCTTCTGTGCTATAAACCGGGACCAAAATGGGAGAGGAAAAATGCAGACCTTGGATCTGTACCATCAAAGAGAGAATCAAGTTTACCCTGTGAGTCACAAGTCACAAACCAGTGTGTATTAATCTTCGCCCTGACGCATTTCTTCCACCGATCAGATCTAGCATTGTGCTAGTCTAACATCAAGGATACATCATGTCATTCATGACACATGATGATTCCCAGATGTTCGGAGAGCTGTGTTACCCAGTGGAACAAATGGGTGTTTACAGTAAAATAAGTACCAAATTTAGCAAAATTTAAGACCACGTTACAAGTTAATTAGTGCAAGAGAACAACAAAAAATGGCATATGGGAGTTCGTATTTCTTGAGTAGGTCCAGAAAGTGGCTCAGGTGCTGTAAATACAGTCACATGGAAGAACTACCAAGACTGATTTGGTGATGCTTCAGAGATGCTGGAGTGAGAGCTGCAGTAGGTAAGGAAAACTAACTGATATTCACATCAGAGAGACAAAGTCCACACTAATGTAAGGAGTGGAGAATGATAAACTCTAAAACCAGACACTGCTAAACCCCGGTGAGACTGAAAGTGAGTAACACCCTGTTAAAGGCTGTCCGCCTAGTATTTTTAATGTTCCCACGAGTTATTACATCTCTCTGAATCTTCTCTTAATGCATCCTTATTCACACTGACATTTAAGCCGGTACTGAATGGAACTACACAAGCAGTAAGCCCATAAACCCACTCCATTCTCTACACTCCATGTCAAAACCAGGAGGCTCGAGCAGCATACAGAGCAGACTGCAGAACCCCCCAGTGGGGATCCTGATGACCCAGAACTGCTCGCTGCAGCCAGAGTTCACGCAACTGCAGAGGGCTGGACACCAGCTCTGGCCCTGGATACTTCCATTATTCTGTGCTAGAGCAACAAATTCTTTTTCCATGAAGCACAGACTAGGCCAATTTTTAATCTGGATTGCAGTGCTGAAAACAACCTGCAAAAAACAGGTGGCAGTCTCCTTCATGCAAGCCAAAAAAGAGATAAAAATAGACTTGAATTGCCATTGAAAATACGGTAAAATAATTCTTTTCCATCTGCTAAAGCAAACCTTGGGTGTAAGTGAATTAGCAGATATGTACTATCAAACCTAGTGAGCTAGGCATTGTCGGTCATTAATTAATATTAACATGACAGCAATGGATTGCCTGCATCTCTTGCACACATTAATCAAGCCAGAAGCTGAGTTGCACCTTGTGTATCACTCACAAACCCTGCTGGCACACTGCCCATTTCCTTCCTAAATGTTTACAGCAGAGTCTGCTTGCTGAAGATCCTCCACATTGTAAACGCACTGTAGCAAACGCCTTCCCTCTCCTGCTGTCTCAACAGCCACACAAATTCCCCATTCAGACTGTGCCCAGCACATTGTATTATCAAATGCATAGTGCCATCTCCTCTTTGAAGTCAGCCACAGATGACAAATTCAAGATGCAAAACCCAGGTCATTTACAGAAGGTAAATGTCCATCCAGAAAGATAGATCTGAAGGCCATAATTAATAGCATAACTCTGCTGCTGCTATGACAGCATAGCAATGATCACCCGTGCTGACTTTCAGCTAGCCAGCATGAGCATGAAGGAAGGCTCCTCAGCACCATCTAATTACCCCAGACTTCAGCCTATTGCTCAAGAGAGTTGCTTTTGTGGGTAGACTGTTATAAATAACCCAAGTATTCAGTCATGGAAATGCAGACTGTCCCTCAATCCAAATACAACCAGTTTAATCAAGTCTGAATGTGACCGGTCCCATCCGAAGGGAGAGAGAGTATTCTACTTAAAAAAGGGGAAAAAACAGATATAGGCCAAATCTTTGTCTCATTTATGCTAATGTAAATCTGGAATAACTGAATGAGTATAACTGGAGTGAAAGCTTTTATAAGCAGGTATAAATTAGATCAGAAACAGCTCAAACATATGCAGAAGACTATTTGGCATGTTTAAATCAACAGTTACTGGTTAGATGTTTTGTCAGCCCTAACCCAGTGTTTAAGATATCAATTATTTATGTGACTGTTCTCCAAGCAGAGCGGTCACCAAGCCGGACACATCTAATGTGCATTCACACAATGCTAAGTAGATGGGTGGGCTGAAATGCTGGCAGAAATTTGAGAATGTCTATTTGTGAGACAGTGGTGCAAGAAAACACCTGTGATTGAATAGAGCTGATCAAAAAAAAAATCAAGATTTCCTCCTCAGGAAATCACGATTGTCATTGCAAATCAATATTAAATGCCCAAAGGGTTTTCCCCACAAAATCAGGTTCAGAACATTTTTGTAGTCTGAAATGTTGAAATATTTTGACGGAAAATAAACATTTTGACATTTCCCAGTCAGAATGTATACACGCGGTTTGTCAACAAAATTACGTTAGAAATCACAGAGGAAGAGGTTTTCATGTGAGATTTATCCTGTACTTCCTGCCTTTTGAAGAAATATCACAATCCCGTCCAGGCCAAAAAGTTAAGAGGTGCTCAAAAAACACTAACAATGAATTGCCCACTCTCCTTTAATCTCACATCAGTTTTGAGCTCCGTTTGGATTACCCATGATTTTACCCAAGCCAATTCCTCTCCTTTTCCAGCTGTACATCCAGATATAGAGATCTGGGCCAGTGAAGACTTTTGTTCATGAGCCAGGATTAGAAAAGTAGGAAAACATAGAAATACTGCATCACCTTTGTGAATGCTTCCTTGGACCAGAGGTCTTATTTTGCACCTCCTAAGGGTGAACACTGGATCCCATTTCAGATCTCTAGTCTGTATTTAACCCAGTTGGATGGAGCTGACAGATTTCAACATCAAAAATGTTTTAGAGCTATGTGAATTCCTTCCAGCTATTACTTTTCTTGCATGTAAAATGATTCCGTGCTCACAGAGCACCTGAATGACAATCCTACTACCAGAGCAACTAGGATAGCAAAGGATCTGAATGAGTAACTTCTGCCAGTTCAATTCTTTTAAGACATTTTTTTTTTTTTAGCTGCAATGCAGAGAACATCTGCTTTCTGGAGTCTGAGCCATAGGCATTCTGGCAATAGCATATTTCAAATGTGTCTTAATCTTGAAACTGAACTGCATGGTCAGAAGACTTAAATTTGTCATGCTTTTATTCCAAATTCCTATATCTATTCACCATGTTGACTCTGGCAAGAAGTTGAATTGCCCAGAGTAATTCTCTTTTCTCAGTATTTCCGGCTTGCTTTCAAGCAAAGTAGCTGGAAAGACCAGAATCAAAGAAGTCATTTCCATCTATTCTTCTGTCTTACCAATGAAAGCCTATAGAGTTATCTAAATTGCTGATTTGTGCAACAAATGTTGATCTGAAAAACACAGTATTTATTCTGTGGCTTTGGAAAAATTTACTCAGAGAATATTCTTATGTACATTTGTATACATAAGTATGTGTGTATATATATATATAAAGTAGCTACCCTATCTAGATTACTATAGAAAAGACCTGAAAAATATATTGGAATAAATCCTGAAGTTATAATATACATAATAGGGAAGATACATTTGATTGTTTAAATACATATTTATTTTGGCTAGTATTTCCAAACTTGAGTTTCAGATCTGAAAGTCAACTCTCTGTTTATCTCATACTGATTTCTTTTAAACTCATTACTCAGTCTAGAAATTATATCTACAGATGAATATGTCTATGCCCATGTTTTTTAAAAACAAACAAACAAAAACACTGCAACTTCATTACTGGTGTTCAATGCTACTAATATTTCCAGTGACTGAGAAGTAATTTCTAAAATTGTATTAAGAACATAATATGGCTTCCTGCAAGAGTTGCCTTCCTGACAACCTCCCATGCCTTCCAGCCCATATCATGCCATATTTACCCACTGACATTCCTCATTTCTTTCTCAGAGTGAGCTGACTTTACCAAACACAAGGTAAATCAGACTCCTCATGCTCAGACTCTTTCTCAGCACATTGGGTTAAGGCAGTTTGATTTGGAGAATCTTAAATTTTGGCCTCCATGCCAGTCCTGAAAAGTACAGGTAGTTTGGAGAAGGGGTAACATAACAATACATACTTCATAAAATATTTGTTATCTATATATGTCATTCTTGATTAAAAAAAAACTAAGTATATTAAAAAAAGGTAAATGAAATTGACATAAGTAGGAATACATTCACTGGAAAAAAAGTTATTGTGCATTCAGAAGTATTAAAACATACAGATATTTAACTTCATTTCATGAGATTGGAAATGTTACTACTGATCTGAGGGTTTACTTTCAGATAACTGTAGATGTGCTTGCTGATTTCAGTCCACAACAAAAGAGTATCTCCTTTAGAGAGAAATCTATTTCATCCATTATTAAGCACAACGCTCTAATTTCAAGAAGCAGAGAGCATTCCTAGTCTTAACTGTTGTGCTGCTCTATGTATCCAAACTAAGATATCCTGAATCTCTGGCACCAGCTCCTACGGAGAACCCCATGTTGATATCCATCACAATCACCAAGCAAAATGAATAGGTGCAAAATCAGGATGCAAGTTTGAAAATCTATGCATTTTTCTGGTTTTGTTTTTGTTTTTTTAACATAAATTTAATATAATCAGATTCTCATTTTTTTTTTTTTTAATCAAGAGAAAACTTAAGACCCAAGTATTTGATGCAACATTCAAGTATTCTGCAGTACAAGAAGTCTGGACTTCTCTAATTTTTATACTCTTCTACTCCAAAACTCATTCCAGTTGTAGTGACTTAACTTTCTCTTGATAGAAGAAGGCAGTGTGGGAGGACAGGTGGATGAGAGGCAGCATTTCATCTGTTTGATCAAGCTGTCTCTCTTAAATCAAGGATTCCTCACTGAACTAAAAATGAACTGACTACATCAGTATAATAATAAGCTTCACTTTGCACTAGCATTATTACTTTCAGACAGTGTTTAACTCACACTCCTTAATAGTTATGCACTATGCCAACTTCTAAGGGAATTTAAATTGTTGCGTAAAAACAAAGTAAAATTATTTTAGGGGAGAGGATACTTCATCTCATATCTTTGAAGGTTTTGGTGCCACTTCTGCAAGAAGTGGAAATTAATGCAATGAATGAATGTAATCAATACAACATCTTTTATTTTGGCCCAGGGAATCAAAAGAGTCTAAATTAATAAGTCTACTACTTCAGGGAGTATGTGTTGAATACACAATTAAAACATCTTCAAGTAAATAAGTAGACTGCACTAATCTAGACTGCCTCTGAATTCCAACTTGCTTAAACTCACTTATATTCACCTCTGAATTTCGCCCTTGGAATGGCACCTACAACACAGCATTTTACGATCTTGTGGAAATAAGATGAACAAGTCTTGCTAGTGATCTGTTTGCTGTAGTTCTAAAATACATTCTGCTAGGGAGCCGTGGAGCAGGAGACAACCTAGTCTTCAAGAGCTCGTGGCTTGTGCAGGAGTGGGACTGCCAATGTACCTCCTGCAGCATCACACATCAGAGACAGGAATGCAAACCAGACTGGAACTGTGGGTCCTTGTATTAGGTTCAGATTATCCTACCATGTGAAACCTGCATCATTCCTATGCATTCCCCCTGTCCTGTCTCTGCGTCCTCACACCATTTGCACACTAATGAGAAAGGAAAGGAAACCCTTTCCCTCAAGGAGTGAGCTGGTGTACAGCAAGAGCAAGACGATCCAGAAGCTGGATCTTTTAGTTTCCCAGCTGTGTAGTCTTCAGAAGCTCACAGTGGCACACAGGGTCATGAATCTGAAATCTGGATCACTGGAATCATTCTAAGTTCAACCCACCATCCCGTATCCTCATCCTCGTTGGAAGTACCCTGACTTCATTTTCCCACAGACAGGAGAAAAAAAGTTTTATGTCATATAAAGCTAGGAGCCTTTCACTAAGTAGATTGACAGCCAACTTCCTGGTCTCTTAGGTAAGCAGTATAGGAAATTTTACTGTCATTCAGAAAGGTTTGAAATAAAATGACTTTTGGCAATGCTTAGGCTTGGTCTAGTATCAGAGCAGTAATTTTTGTAAACTTTAGAGTATCAAACTGCAGCCAATTAGTAGAAAAAATAGACAAGATTTAGTCAGACACTCTGGGATTTTCTCTTTGAACTTTGCCTAGCTTATATCATGTAATGCTACTGCCTGTTATTTCCAATTGTTGTTAGAGCAGAGCTGGCCCTGCTGCTATTGTTAAAGGTCAGTCAATGTTTCCACTATAAATGTTCTTTACTGCAGATTTCATGCATGCGTGTGAATTTAACTTACTCTGGACCAAATGACAGTTTTTCTTAACCTGGAAATGGTTGTGATTTGTTCTGTTCTTTAAACCTGTATGGTCATTTTGTTATTAATGCAGGACATCTTCAAGCAGGAGGTCTCTAACCCGCACTATTATGTAAAGATTTTGAAGGTAGATGATCCCAATTGGAAAACAGATTCCTTCATAGCAACGGGCAGTGATTTCCTGATTTAGTCCCAAAGCAGTATTGGCAGCTCCCTGCATGCTATCCAAGAAACTATGATTATCAAGCCTTATTATTCAATAGTGGGTGGGTCACTTCTGAAAAATGAAAATCTGAAGGGAAGGTATTATTAGCTGGAACAATTTCCATTTCAAAAAAACCCTCATATTTCAAAATGGGCTGTGCACACAACCACTGTACAAGAGACACTGCACTCCCCAGGGCAGATTATGAAAACTAATTCTGACATTGGGCAGGAAACAAAACACAATGAAATCAAGATCCTGCACATCTGAACTTCTCTACAAATTAAGCACTCCGTGGGATATCTCTAAGGCAACTGAATGCCCCTTACAATGAATAATCACCAAGGAATTATTTGTAAAGTCCCCTCATTATACACCCACACACATCTTCTTTCCCAATGAAGCAATAACTCTCTGCTGTCTATCTTTTGCCTCCCTCTATTGGAAAGAGGCCTGCTCCGCAGGTAGGAGAAGCAAAGTGCCATGCTGGTGCCCCAGTTCTGATGGTTGATTTATTCACTGTTCTGCAGGTGGAACACCCTCAGCCTCACAAGATCTCCCCTTGCAAGAAAAAGGGTCAGGGAGACCCTTTTCTCCCCATAGAAAAGGGTCGCAATCAAAGAGGAAGAGATCAACCAGAAAATACAGATCTGATGTCACATACATTTCACGGAAGAGTATAAGAGGGGACAGCAGGGGTACCTATGCATGCTTATGAATTTGAAAATGGCTTTGCATACATAAGTATGTGTGTATGTGTGCATTATACAAAAACCTGCAACAATTTTTAAGAGGAAAAATCAAAATATCTCCTGATTGCTTGTGATTTAACTGTCAGATAATAAGTCAGTGGAAATGAACCAATTTGTGAAGTTTCACTCCGAATAATTCAAAAGCAAAATTCTTTTTCAACAGCTATTTGCCCATCCCTATTTCCAGCTTTAAGACAACACACGCACAACACATGTATATACATTTGCTCATACACACACCCGCACACCTGGTACTCCATTAGGATTGACTTGGCAAGGCCCCAAGAACAGTGGATTTTAGAGCCAACACCCATTTCTCATGCATAGGACAATCCCACACCTATGGCTATGCTTTCAACCTACCTAAACACACGGTATCTGCAGAGCTCAGTTGTATCAGAACAACTTGCAGTGTAAATTTATACCGGTACAACTATCTTGATGAAAATCAAATGAAACTCTAACCGCATCAGAAGGACTGCATTTTGGTTTAGATCCTTTGGAGGAGGCTGAACTAAAGCAAGAGTCTGTATATGACTTTCAGAGACAGAATGGCCACACAGGGCATTATGCTATCACAAGTGCACTAGTAACTAAATCAGATTATATGTGTCTGTGTATCTCTGCAGCTAGTAAGAATAACCTGCATTTTCATGCTGTTCTTCTCAGACCTGAGGATTGGAAACCTGATACTTCAAACCAACAGACAAATGAGAGGATGTGGCTTCCATGAGCTAACACCAGAGCAAGTGTCCAGCGGATCCTAAATATTAACACAGCCATGCACATGCACACAGCCCTCCACTTTATCTAAAATCATAGCACTTCAGCTTCGCACTCCATATTGGCAAGAAACAAGTTAGTTCTAATCCAGAAGCCAGAAAGTCATGTCCATGCAGTTCCATGCTTAAACTAAAACATCATGTGTCTAGGAGTGATTTGCTTGAGTTGTAGGTAGTATTAACATGGTGATAATGTGCACAAATAAGACTGGGAAAAGTTCAGATGATGGTCTTTCATTCACATCTGCCAGCATCAAGCAAAATAGCTATGTTTTCCCATCAAAATTAACTGGTATTTTACAGGTCTGATAACGAAGAGATGAAAGTTGACCATGCAGCTTTGCAGTACAAGACAGCCATCATGAAACAACCTGAGGAGGATACAACTGCATACGAAGGATTGTTAGCAGTGCAGCTTTGTGTGTCTCCACTTCTGCCACTGTTCTGTTGTGGTAGCAGTGATGAGGCTCCTCGCAGAGTGTGGGAAAGATAAGTAAAGGAAACCATGCTGCCAAATATTCATTAGAGAAAAATCTCTCAGACAAGCGTGAATAAACGTGAAAAATCCATGCAAGGTACTCTCCCAGAGAATGAGATCTCAGGCCCTCTGTTCTGAGAGAAGAAGAGTTCTCATTTTCCACGTCCCTAAGTCTTGCACCCCCATACCTCTATGTGGGGACCAAGGAGGTAAATCCCTCCCCACTGTAAGGGTAGA
>JANHGO010001450.1:0-34207 GCA_024606505.1 Aquila spilogaster
AAAAAAGAACACTGCTGGCTATGATAATTTAAACGTACGTCATGACCTGTGTTGTATATATTCATGCCACTAGTATGTTTTTTTATGTTTAAAGCTGCATAAATATAGTTTTATACAGTTCCATAATGTTATTGACAGCATAAATCATTTATTTATTGTTAAACCTTCTTTCATATCTAACAAATAGGGTGCGTTTTACCTGAGATTATTTTATTGCGACATCTACATAGCCTTAATTCTTTATAAAAAAGAAAAAAATTGTCCATTTAGATACTGTATGATGCTTTAATTCACATTCCTTATGAACTTGCTGTTCATGAAGGAGGTTTAGCTTAAAAGCCAAGGTATGAATGTTTCCTTTACGCTTTGCATCTGGAATGAGTCTTGTTCTGGAATGAAAATACTGGGAAAAGCAAAATGCCTACTGGAAAAGATAGCAGTAAACCCTGGAAAATGCTGTCCTAACTTAAAGTGCTGAACTAAAAGGAAAAAAAGAAAAGCTAAAAAAAAAAGACAAACTGTCCTTAATTCCAAATCTCTGGGAGAAAAACATACTAGTTTTATCTCATGTAGGATTTGCAGCCAAATAAGCTTGTAAAAAAAGAAAATGCATATGGCTTTAGACAAAGCTCTGTACCTTTCACACTATTATTTTCCTTAAACACTAATAAATGTTTTGAATAAGTCTGTGGCTGGGTTTTGTTTAGCTGGAATTTCAGCTGCTGCGATAAGGGGTAAGAAAAGCCCTCTGAAGCTGGGCCGGCAGCTTCAGCTGAGGGGGGCAGAGGTGATCTGTCTGCTCGTCCCCCCGGAGCCTGTGCCAGCCGGGCAGCAGCAGAAGTGCCCTGGCTGGGGCAGGACACGGGGACGGAGCCAGCCCTTCCTCTCTGTATACTGGGGAGAGCCGGCGCGGGGGCAGAGACCTCGTCACCGGCGTGTCATTCCCCTGGGGGAGGGAGACCTCGTTGGCGGCTTAGCTGGGACCTGGCAGCCTGGTTGGAGGGCAGATGGGGAGATGCAGAACAAACTAGAGGATGAAAAACATGGGGAGCGGCAGCTCGTGCCCTTCCCAGGCTCAGCCAAAGCCCCTGTTTTGTTTCGGGAGGTTTTTCCCTTAGCAGGCGCCATGGATTGGGTTCACTGCAGCATGTCAGAGCCACCTCATCTGCTTTAAATTAGTCTGTGTTCAGGGTAGGAAGGGAGTAGGGGCATGCAGGTGCTCATGAGTTTCTTGTCACTGCCTCGATGATCGTGGATTACAAAATCGCCTTCGGAGGTTGGCAGTGGCACCACGCTGTGCTCAGCCGGGTTGATTATAGGCACAACTCAGCATCCCATAAGGGCCGGGAAGGGGATCTTGGCTGACCGCAGCACCTGCCCCCAGGCAAGGTGTCGGCAGCCCCCAGCATGGGGCCAAAGCCCTAAGCGCTGCATTTCAGCCAGACCCATTAACAAATACAACGGCAATGCTTTCTAAAAGCTGTAATAGCTGATAAGATTTTTCCTGCATGTATAAAAGACCCAGACAGTTCATGCAATGGCAAGAGTTATCCCTTCAAGATTTTGCCTTAAAAATGGAGAACAAGCACTTGGCTCTCCATTGTCAGCTATTAATAATCTATCAATAAGTACCAGCCACTGGCTCTGTACAGGGACATAACAGGCATGTACAGTAGCTGTAATTCTCTCTCGGATCACTTCATCACCATCCCAGCAATGATCAGGTATCAAAATCTTAAATGCTTAGTGGCATTTCAGCAAAGTAGAAAAGCAAAATCCGAAGATTTACAAAAAGCAAGCTGCAGAAACAGCACTTTGTGTTGTCTCCAAAGTAATTTTCATACAGCGTCGGGGTGTAGGCAGCAAGGGGATGGGGAAATTATGAGAAAGCACCTCAAGAACATAAAGCACGGGGGTTTTTTTAAGGCTGCTTGCATGAAAAAGCACATTTTTAACACTCCTTCTGTGGGTTTTAAAAATAACTAATCCAGTTGAAGCCTTTGGATGAGATGGGCTTCACAAGCCTAAATGTGATTTGCAGCAATTTAGGACCTGTAGCATTTCTTTGCCTTTAGGTGCAACAGCTCTTTATAATCCTGCCACGGACTGTCATCAAACACCAACAGGGAAGTGTGCCTTGCCAGCAGAGATGTGACAGTTTGGTGGGATGTGATCTCAGACCAACCTGCAGCCAGGCTACAGCCAAGGAATAGCTTGTGCTGGTGTCGGACCGCTCGTTGGCATTAAAGATCCCATTGCATTTTTTTGCAGGAGCTGGTCCACACCGTGGCTGTGATGCAGCTAAGGTAACTGCATTCTGCCCTCTACCATCCTCCTTGCAATTTCAACTAGAGAAGTTATTTTTCATCTCCTGAGGCGTAAAGTGGTGAGACTGCATTCTGCTCCAAAAAGTGGCTAGACGTTAGTGATGGAGAAGTGACCCTTACCTTCCCTTAGGGCATCACGTCTCACCAAACAGCACAGTAAGTAACAGAGTGCTGACATTAAAAAGTACACAAGCACAGAGAGAAAAAGAAGCCCTAAAACAGACTGCAGAGCAGGGATTCTGCATTGCACAACCTTGAGAAGTGTATAACTTAAAATCTATTTAATACCAGCATACAAGTCTGCTTCAAGACTGGAGTGATCTTAGTTCAATTTGGTCTGAGTCACTTTACAAGTGAGGTAAGGAAAACCAAATCAAGGCAATTCAAATTGCAAATGCACGTCCATACACAGGTCTCATCCAACTGAACAAATCCCACCAAGATTCATGCATGTGGTCCATTTGGATTTATTCTCCTACAGGCTCCCTGTCTAGCCTCCCAAAAGAACAAAATTAATTCCAGATACTGGCTTGCTCAGGCATACCAAAACATTTACAAATGTATATGGCAATTTACATATGTCAGCCCACGTAGTGAGCTGAGTCAAACCTACTGCCAGTGCTTCTGCGTTTGTCTTTACTGGTTCCTAGTTACTGCCCTTCGCTCTCCTCCCTGAGCCCACGCCTGGAGATGCCAGAAGAGCCAAGGCAGCTCCAGAGCCGCTCTCTGCTGCGTCACGCCTGATGAATTCATTGCAGCGATCTTCCCAGGTGAGGGAATAGTTAAAGCTTGCTGGGAAGCCTCTCAGCAGTGCATTTTTAAAGCTATTTCCTGACACCTCACCAGAAACACAAATCCCACTCAGTTTTCGCTGCTAGTTATGTTCGTGTTTCCATGCTCTCCTCGCAGACTCTCGCAGGAAAGGCTTCTCTCACACCTGCTAAAGTCAGAAATTGCTGCATGCTTCCCCAGCCACAAATACAGCAGATCTCGAGCCTTGAGCAATGCCGGGCAGCCTGCATCACCCGGACCCATCACGGTCACCTGCGTGTGACCAACCAAAATTGAATCGTGGAGAGGGGATGCAAAGGGGTGCAGCTGGACCTCCCCGGAGGCAGGAGCTCCACTGATGCCACGCAAGGTCCCTCCCAGGTCTGTTCCTGCGGTCCCAGCACTAACAGGTCCTGGCACAGGGTTGGGGCTAAGCTTAACCATATAATTAGTGAAATCCTAACAATTTTTGTTTCTGTACATTTTCTTTAGGGAAAAATATCCCAGCCAGTGGAGCATTTCATTTTGAAATCAAAACCTCATGTCCTTCTTGATCGGGAATGTAAAATGGGGACTTGAGGGTTTAAAGACATGACAAATTATGGGAAGCTGCAGGGGCTGAGAATTCCTATCTCCGAGGATGCCGACTGTTATAGCCTTGACCTTTTCTGCAAATACCATCCTCCCTTATAAAAATGTGGCTTGGAGTTTATTTAGAAATTCTTTTAAAATAAGAAGTCTTTGGAGAGTCTGCTGGGAGGTTCTCCACGTAGATGGGGATACAGCTTTTTTTAAGGCTATTCCTCCGCTGCTGGAAAGTAGTGCCCTAAGGGCCGGGCCACTGCAGCAAGTGTGCTGGATACGCTGCTGTGCATCTCAGTGGCTCTGGTGACACCACAGAGATCAGCTCTGGCACGTGGTTCTGCAAGAGGAACCTCAACAAGGTTGAAACCAAGCCTGCATCGGCTTACACGGTGCAAGAACAAAATGCCCCCATGGCACAGACAGTGCCAGCTTCCCTGGTGTCATTGGAAACAGGAGCTTATGGAAAGGCTAAAACCAGGCTGCATTTTAACACAGCACGGGATCAGCCCTCCGCTATCTAAGACATTATGGCACGTAATCCTCTCTATAAACGCCGCTTCCATTTCTCAAATTTTCTGCAGTTTGTATCTGCTTTTCTCTATCCCACAATCACACCAGGCTACATTTGTCACCCATGAATAATCCCACTTACATTGCAGAGTCTCTTCCTACCCTGGAGAAAAATGCAGTGGGAGGTGTGGGGAAGCTCAGCGAAAGCTGACAGCCAGGAGAGACTGGGAAAGGCCTACAGAGTGCCTTATTTAGATGTCCTATTTTAAGATAAAATGAAGAGGAACTATGCACATTCAGCATTTTGCTAAACTGACGTGAAATCAAGCCACTACGAAATCAGTTTGCAGAGGGGTGCAGTGCACATGCTTGAAGCCTTCTTGAAAATATTATTATTATTTATAATTGCAGTAGCTTCTGGCTGTCAGCAAGTCCCAACCTTGGGGCTACCGATCCGTATATCACAGGAGAGAGTCCTGGCCAAAACGGGTTTCCATCGCCGTCGGTAGAAGGAAACACTGTCCTTTGCCTCCGCATGCAGAAAACGAAACAGTGTCTACCTGGACACTCAGCATTAACTCACCGCACAAGATGCTTCTGAACAGTAATCACAGGAATTACGTGTTTTTCTCTCAGATCTACCACCTACACTTGCTGGTCCCAAAGCTAACGCTAACTGATGATGTGTCTGCAGAAGACCGTTAAAAGCATTTTGGCCTGTACAGAAAGAGGGAGTTAAAGCAGGCAGGATGCCTTGGCGGGGGCAGAGGATGCCCAGGGAAGCTGAAACTGCTCTGCAGCAAGAAAGGGCTCCCGAGGGTCCGGGCAGCCCACGGTGGCAGCCAGCTGACTCTGCAGATTCCTGGAAGAGGAGATGTATTTTGTGGCTATCTGCATTACATGGACTAGGGAAAGCTGGCCACAGCTGACAATGCAGGACCAGGGAATGAGTCTTGGATAATAATTAAAGGCCAAATCTTGGGTTCACCAAAGCTTCTGGTAAAACATCTTATTGATAATAGTAGGACATCAAGATTAGGCTCCTGCTGGAGCTGGGAATCACTGAAGCTTTCCTGACTACATAGGCTTATCGGGAATAGTCTTAACAAAATCGGAAAATAGATGAGGCTGAAAATAATCTGTTCTCAAACATCCCACATTCAGAAATGCCTGGATCTGAGGCACGGGGGTTTTTTGCAGCACTCGCTAAGCACAGACCATTTGCAAACCATGGAAGAGCAGGCAATCCATAGTGTCTTTCAACAGCATCCAGAATTGTATGACACTTGAAACGTGACAAAGATAAGAGTTGAATGCTGCTTTTAAAAACCTGAAATAAAGTTTACCAGGCTTTATGACATTATATACCGTATTGCTTTAATTCTGGCCATCCTGCACATAACGGCCTCTCCCTTTCCTTCTGTTGGTCCGTATTACAGCTTTAGTACAGCCTGGAAAAGTGGTCAGGCCCTCACTTCAAAGAATAAAAGACCAGCTATACCCTCCCGATGAAGATGGTAGCAGGATGATACCATTTATCTGGAAAAATACAGCAATTATTCTGAGCAACAGCATAGAAGTCAAAAACTTGAAAGGGTGGAGTAAGAAAGGACCAGGAGACAGTACTGAGAATATGTGATGATGCTGTTAAAGCACATAAACTCATTTAGGTGCTCGCTTGGAACAAGCTGTTCTTACAGTATTGCCAGACTGACCAGAAACAAGAAGAGCATTAAGGTCCAGTTGACCAATAAGTTGGCCAAACCCTCTCTCATGAGACTGCCAGACAAATTTGTAAACATTGAAGGTCAGATAAACATAAAAATGTTGCAACTTATTGGATTCGCATTCCTCTGGTGATTCACCTATGTTTTCTTCTGTCGGGACTACGGGTTTGAGTGGACGGTGGGCAGCTAACAGGAGGATCATGTTCTCTGCCAGCACAAGGCACGGGCAGGACAGAGAGGGTAGAGGCTGGAATGGAAAGCCTAAGCTTCTCAGGAAAAAGAAACCCCAGCCCCAAAGCAACACCCATCCTTATCTTTGAAAGAAAACCCAAGTATTTTCTGATCTTTGCAATTCTCTCAAGGGTGAGAAAGTGAGCAAACTTAAAATCCTGCAGGGGCCATAAAACCTGCCAAGCCATTATAAACCAGGTACTACCACCGAGGGATTGCTTTAGAGCAACATCAGCAGGAAGGGAGGGAATAACCTGAGAGGTGGCTCGACTGCAACAGGCACGGCGTGTGCCCGCCAGCCTGAAAGCAGCAACAACAGAGCGAGGCACAGCGTTGCTGGAAGGACAGCTACATAAAAGGCACGCGCTAGCTTAATTCAGCAGACTCCCCCCAGCCCTCGTCCCTGCGTGCGGACCGCGTGAGGCACATTTGTTACGGTGAGCACGCTCTGTCCTTAGGGCTGTAACCGGCAGAAGCCACACGCTCTCGCAGCTGCTGCGGGATCCAAGGTTGTCCCCTGGCTGGGACTGCGGCGCCGCAGGTGTAGCTGCACCGCGGTACACCCGTAGTAACGCTTACGCAACCCCAGCTCTAATACGCTCAGTGGCACACACCCACAAACGCAGCTTACTCCTCCGGCAGCAATAGAGTGGGGCCAGTCTTAGGGACCCTCCTACGGGACTGGCAACTCTGCAGCTGCGGGACACCAGGGCTGGTGCCCCCAGTATGGTATCTGGTATTGGATAAATCAAAAATAATTCTGACTGCAATCTCACAACCCACCAAAATCACTGCAAAAGCATAAAGCTGGCTCCAAACTGTGTGCTCCCGCTGACCAAAATATAAGTGTGTTGATGTGGTGCATCTCAACTGGATGTACGTTACCGAGCAATCTGGTAGTGCACAGGGTCAGCGGGGTCTGTGATGCCCATGGCATCAGCTCACAGGTTACAGTAACAGAGCATGCAATTAGCTAAAATGCTGCTACTGGCAGTAAGAGTACAACAGGCCCCAACTGAGGCTGCAATACACTTGTCCTGAGTTCATATGAAAGTGGCAAAAAAGGACTTTTCAGGGGAAAAGGTGAAGGAAAAATAAAGATATAGAAACACCAGTTCTTGTCCATAGGACCGTGCTGATTCTCACTCAGTACTGCCTGCAAATGGAGCAAATCTGTAGCAAAACCAGAGACGGAAAGAGAGAGAGAAAATACATGAATAGTCATCCCTGCACCTGTCCTGAAGGCTGGCTTTATTAAATGGTCAGTGAGGTACCAATTCCCCACAAGCCTAGTTTTTCTCTTCCAATTATGACCAAGTGCCATTAGTTTAATTTCAGTATCTCTGTCTTCAGTATCTGACTGCAACCTGACAGATCTCTAACAACGGCAGCTGTGTCTCTAAGGTATTGAAAAGCGTGCGAGAGAGAAGACACAGAAGTAAGAAGGCCATCTCTGCTATGTGTGGCCCTGCTGCTAAGCTTGGCCTGCAGTTCAGCTGCTTTCAAGCTCCAGAAAGGTAAGGAGTTAGGGTTTATTCCTGTTGCGGAGCTGTATTTACAAGGCCAATAGAAAGAAAGATATCAGAAGAAAGGGAGGATGAAAAGCAGGGACTGCATTAGCTGCCTTAACTGCTTTGGTCTCTTTTTGTCAGGTGGAATTGCCACCAAAACAAAGGCCAGGAGGGACAACCCCGCTGTCTCCAGACTCAAAAAACAGTTGCTAAAGCCCATCCACGGTGGAAAAAAAAAGCTGTGGTAGCATTTGCCAACATCTTCACATCACTAGGCAGGAACTGTGCCATCAGCCAGGAGCAGGGTGGGTGGATCAGCCCGACATTAACAAGCCCAGCTGGCTCTGCCTTGCGCCCTTCCCAATAGTTTCCAAAGACAGGGCAACGATTTACCATAAAGAGGCCCTGAGGCACTGACGCGTTATTTTATTTCTGGCTTTGAACTTCAGGAACATCCAGGATTCACGGACATGTGCCGTTGCTCACACCAGGTGAATTTACCCGGAGTCTCTGTTTCAGCCGTACAACCACTGGAAAGCCTCGGTGCCTGCTTTCCATCTGACAGCAGCACAGCTGAACAAGAGAGATGCAAAACTAATCGTATGGAGAAGGGAGCCAAAAAGGGATTCCAGCAACATGAAAACCAGAGGGAAATGCCAGAGTCATGCTATCTGCGATCAGTATCTGTGACCCTTCATTTTCCAAGAAGTAGCAATGATAAGGCAGCTCTGTCCAGGTGAAAGATATCAGCAGGGCTAATTGTAGCTGAGCAGACTGATTCTCATGGCAATGCTGTTATCTCCCTGGATTCCAGCTCCCAGCGGCTGCTGTCACTGCTCATAATATCCAGCAGCAAGAGAGAGAGAGAAAGGAAGAGAAAGGAGGAGGAAGGAGAGAGAAAAAATGAAGAAGAAAGGAAGAGAGAGGGAAATAACAAACAGAAGGGAAAGTGTAAGAATAGCCAAAAAAAGAAAGGGAAGGAGGAACAGAGAAGGTACGGAAAGAAGCAAGGGCAAATGGGAACCCTTAGCTGCTCCACAATTTCCTCTTAAAGGAGTTTCAAGAGCGTGGAGCTGATGGCAGAAATTGCTCACTCTGGGTGGATGGCAAGAGGCAAACTCAACTTGTCCCTTCCCTGAGGAGGTACATCTTCTGCAAGCAGAGACCAGGCAGACGCAGAAGGCACAGAGAGTAGAGAAATTACTCCAGAGACATTACCTCTCCACTGACTCTGCCGGCTGCTTGCTGTGTGTAGAAGACTCAAGAAGTTTAAAAAAAAAAAAAAGTAATAAAAAAGGGAAGAGTACTACTAATGAGCTGCTAATGAGGCTTAGCCTGCGCACACAGCATACCACAGAAGGGAGGCTGCTCTGGTCCCTGAAAACTCTGCCCCAAGAGCAAAGGAATGTGCTTGTCCAGTGGGAAGGAAAGGGAAGAGAAGGGAAGGGAAGGGAAGGGAAGGGAGGGGAAGGGAAGGGAAGGGAAGGGAAGGGAAGGGAAGGGAAGGGAAGGGAAAAAAAATGTCCCAATACTTTTGTTGCAATTGTTATAGAACTAGAGTACAGGATCTTGGAGACAAGCAAATACATCGTTCTAATTAACACTTAATTGTTTTTGACACCCAAAATTTTGATAAGATTTTCTCCTGCCAGGCCCAGTATGTGAGGGATGTTTGTAGGAACACATAGAAAATGAGAATTTCTTCAGTGTTCAGGATGTAAATTCTTTACCATATTTGTTTGTGGAGAAAACACAGCATTTTGTTTTTAAAAATGAAAATCAATAAGAAATAAGAGTAGATTTTCTGCTAGTGGAAACCAGCATTGATTTCCATGAAAGTGAATTATTTTTTGTAGCTAGAACAATTGAAAAATGCATATAAACCAAATCAATCATCAATTTAAAAATATATATGCACTACTATTCTCCTCTGTTAGCAGAAATTAAAAAATAGTATTTTAAAAGTAATATGTAAATTTAACCTTGAGATTATGAACTGAAAGCCATATAGATAGCAGAAAGTTTAAGGAAGACTTAATTATATGTTTTCAGAAAGGGGTAACGTTAGCATTGTCTCAGCTTATATTGTTCTACTTGTATCATTAGCTTTTATTAGCACACTGGATTCATCACATACTGGTTTATGACACACTGTAATGTAAATCAATGCAGTACCTCCCAAATGACTAATGTAAGCTAGCTACCTCAACTATAAAAGAAACACTTGACAAATAGGAAGTGAACAGAATACAGCAGAAGGCTGTTAAACTTATTTTTCATCACTTTGTATCAAAGTATACAGCTGAAAATGAGAGTAATTCTATAGGTTAAATATCAGTGAAAGAGATCTCCTAGGGAACACTGCAATATCCCCATCACCTTGGCTCCCTGAGCTATACTTGACATGAAGATCACATTACTTTCACAATACTGCTGTTCTCAAAAAACTAGCTTCCCCTGCATGATATTGACACAGTTATGCTGCCATGAAGAATCCTGATGTGCATATAGTTTATTCCCCAAGAGGTAGGAAAGTAAGATGATGATTCCACAGCCTTTTCTGGAAGCAGTTGATGCCTAGATGTTTGTCACTGCCTTTGTGCCAGATGTCACTGCTACCCCAGCTAGGTGAGCAGGATACAAATCAGCTTCCTGACCCAGTGCAGTTGAGGCAACATCCCCATGTCCTCTTCTACTGAGCGGGGCTACAGGACCCCACTGCTCATCACGGTTCCTTTGCCAAAGATCTCCAGCTGGCAGAGTTGACAGCTTATGCTGCTACCATATCCTTTCTTCCCAGTTGATTAAATTGGCCAATAAGTTTTAGACAGCAGGAAAAAGTCTGAGTCAATAAATCTCTGCAGATCACCTGCATGCCAACCCTCACATGTACCTCACTCAAAACGAGAGAAAAAAGACAGACAAGAGGCATGAAATGGAAGAGCTACAACAACTTCAGCACAGGATTTTTTTTCATCCCAGCACTCTGAGCAGGAAAGATGACAATGACTTCTCAGGGAAAGCTTTTGTGTCAGCTATGATGGGCTAAAGGTGCAAACTCTTTAAAATTGTTCTGCCACTTACAGTTGTAGGTGGCAGCCTGAGTTTAACTTAATTACATTAATCGGTTTGACAGTTTGAGAGGAAATGGTGGTTAGCAACTCTGGAACAGAGGGGGATGTTAGCAAGGAAAGCAGTGATAAAAATCAAATTCCCTCATGCACAGAGAAATACAAGTAAATATCTGAGGAGAGCTGTGGTGTTGTCTGGCTGTGGGTCATGGGGAATCCTGTCATGCTGCAAAGCTAAATCTTGCACCTAGGTCTGTATTTTCAACAGAAATATTTTGATCCTCAAACTCTCTTGAAGTTATTTTGCAGGATTCCTTTGTTCCAGTTAGATCTGCTTTGTAACAGTGTTCTCCTACCAGTTCTTTCTATTCTACTATTTTATTAGCAAAATGAGAATTCATTCATATGTAGCGATATGTAGCGATATGTAGGAATACAGCATCCTTAAGAGATTAAATTAAAAAAACCCAAGGAATGGCAGTCTGAATTTCACCTGTGATGGGCTCCCTAACAATCCAAATGAGATTCTCAGTGGTATTTGGAGTAAATAAGCAATTCCTTGATGCTGCTTCAACCTAGTAAACAGAAAACCATTCACACACCTCCTGGGTAATACTCCAAACAGAGAAGTGGTTCTCAGGACATAATGTCTTTTGCAGTTACCTATCACTAAGTTCTGTTTAGAAACAACTGTTAAATTAGAAATAAATGGATAAACATCTTGATATAAGGAATCTAGTTTAAAAGACCACTTTCTTAAATTGGTACAGTCCCCTAATGCTTGAATACTTAAATCATTACAGACCTCATTGAAATGGATTAGCTTTATGTTAGTGTATTGCAGACTCTTACTGAGGCACAGCTATTGTCTGTCTTTGAACTGCTCTATGGTTTTTCAAGGCATTTAATTAGCTGAACACATTTTTCTAAGATGGACCAGACAGCAGAGCACTTAGGCCTTCTAAACGTGTGTGAGTTTGATAGCTAGCACCTGGGAAAAGTAATTACAGAATGTAAAAGATGTCGAGAAAGTTATCAGGCTGGTGAAGAATATGAAACATTTAAACATGCATTATTTCATCAGGGCTGCTTTCCTAGCCAGAAAATCAGCCAACTTTCTGGAAGCTGTTTTGTTCTCCTCCCATACCTAATTCAGTTCATGAAGCACTCCACTCGCACAGTAAACCAGGAGACCTGCAAGGTTTTGCATTGCTCTGGCTATGGTGAACGTTGATTTCACGGGTGTAACACTGCCAGTGCTATGCATGATTTCAGTTCCACAGGTTTATTTAAATTACTTAAATTAATTATTTACAGAAAATCTGTTTTTCTCAAATGCCAGTCATTTAGATCACATACCTCTTTATGGTTTTACCATCTGCCCAGTTATGTTTTCTTTAAAATACAGTCAATTAGAAGAATAGTGTGTTTTTTAAACAGTTTACTTCATTTCATTTGACTACAGACATATCCAGATTATTGTATTTAATCAGCTAAAACCTAACCTCAAATTACAGAGAAAAATGAATGTAGAGCTTCAGCTTCAGAAGTGATTGCATAACTGGGTTATGGAAGACAAAAAAACAAAACAGCTTAATGGGAATGGATAAAACAAACTTTGAGTTAGGACCAGGCAAAGATAGGCCATTCTCCATGCAAGGAGAAGCAGTTCCAGTGTTTTTAACTGACGTTCAGTGACAGAGGAAGTTGATTCCCAGGTGAAAAATAGCTGGAATTCTCCCATGCAATTTAATGAAAATTCAGCGCGAAGTCTCAGTTGAGTGGAGCTTGTTCCCACTTTACAGTGAAGTTCTAAAGTGAGATGGTATTTTTTGTATCAAGAAAATATTGAGGACTTGAGTTTGCTGGTAGTTTTCTGGAGGATGAAAAAGGAAAGCTAGAAAAGAAACAGAAGCTGAAGTGATAGGCAAGAAAATACAATCTCACAATGAAACACAGTCTAGAACATCTGCTGCTTTCTCTACCGTCAAACAACACAGGGGAGATTCTGAGGTTAGACCATTATTAAATAGAGCATGATAAAAACCAATTACCAACTCTGCAACAGTATGTGAGTTTGAGAGGAAATTCTGTCTTGAATTGGGGCAAAAAGTAAAAGTTGAGATATTCCAGACTTAAAATTTCCTCAGGTGGATTGGACCCTCTGAAACATTTAACTTCTTCAACCTTAAAAGTATTCTGTTTTATTTTACTTTTTTTTTTTTTTTTACAGGAAAAATCAACTGTAAGATTTGAAACTTGAAATTTGGAGAGATGACCTTTTGCCAAACAAATCAATCAACCCTGAATACTAGAACATAATTCTTGCTAAAAGAAGCTCTTTCTTACAGTTTCAGCATTAAACAAGCTGGCATTTTCTGATAGAAAACCAGCGATCAGCTTTAAACATAAACAACTTGTGTAAGGCCAGATGATAAGCCTAGAGCACCTGGTTTCTATTACAAAAAGGTTTCCACAGCCATCTCGTCTCTGTAACATCCAACATGAAAGCTTGCATCTTCCCATGTATTTTCTCTTTGGCACAACAGAGGACAAAAAACAACCTCTGGAGGTCAGGAGGTCCACAGATCTATTAAAACACAGATTATCAAGGTTCAGTTGTCTACTTCATACAGAATCTTTCTGAGAAGAATTTCATTCTCATGCAGAAGATGTGCCTAAACTACAGCAATTCGTGTGCATTTTACAACCACTGCTGGCTAAGAATCTGTTTTGTTCTAATAAAACAATGCAAGTGACAGAGTGTGCCAAAATATCCTTGTTATCTGCCAATTTGAGGAAAGTAATGCTATCTCCTAGAAACGCAGAAGACAATTCTCTAAGGGATTACCTAGTCCAAGACATAGCAAATCATTGAAGGTAGATGCTACTGCAATATATCAAAGTCTTCTTGCATACTAGCTTCCCAAAAAGTGCTAAGTTGAGGTCAGGTTCCAACTACATCCTACAGTCACACTGCAGAAGCCTCCTGTCTTTTCACTGCACCACTGCTTACCAGTAACACAGTAGGAATTCCTGATTTCAAATCTCAATATGAACCTCCTACATGCAGAAAAGTATTTGTCACTGCTTAGTCTGAGGCTAATTTAATCATCCTCCAGAATGATTAAAATCATTCTCCACAGCAATTACCATCTTTCATTTATATTTTTGGATGATAATAAACAAGATACTTAATTCAAAATTCCCATGCTAAGAACAAAGAGAGGAAGAGATAAAAGAATGAACTGTACATGACTTTGGCTTTATCACAGCACTGACTACACCTCTAAAAGGGGCAGAGCTTCACAGTGACTAAGATCTCTAAAAACTGAGTACCAGAAAGCAATGTTGGTAAATAACATTTGCTGTTAGATGGGAAGGAGCTTAAAAGCCCAGCTGAGACAATGAGAGGGGACATGTGGAAACTCTAATAAAAGAAGAGTCAGTGAAATATCTTATTTTGTCACTAACATGATTAAGTGTTCTGGTAAGAAACCTGAGGTCAAGCTTGATGACTTACAAGAAAATACTGCATTTTAGAGGCTTTCATAAACACTGAACAAAGTTTTTAATTTTATATTCCTTATTCAAATTGTTGCAAAATCATAAAAGAAACAGAAAAAAAAATCTACTAAAGTAGGAAAAAAATAAACACAAATAGATAACTGGGGCACCAAGCAGTTTCTGGAACTCATCAGAAATACTGTGTTCCATCAGTTCTGCTTTCTTTCATACCTTGTCTTGTTTCTATATAATAGTTTTTAGTTTTTCAGCTTGTCTGAGTTTGCATGGGCAAGTTTTATTCAAATGTTGATTTTGGAAGACTTTTGTAAAATGCACGTGGTTGTTTTTCCAGTATTTCATTCAGGGAAAAAAAAAAAACACACAGAAGAAGAAGAGAAGACCCTTAAAGATGTTCTTTAATCATTCAGTATCGTACTATTTTTTGCAGTGTCATAAATATGCAGTATAAAACATCAAAGGAAACACAAAGCAACTAGATTTATTCACTATAATTTTATTCAAAGTGAATGTAATTTTTGGAAATAAATTTAAATGGTAATAAAAGCAGAATTTAACATTTAAAAATCCCTTCATGTAATAAACTGGGATTTGTTGGGCTTTGGTTTTTTGTTTGTTTTTTTTTGTTTGTTTGTTTTTGTTTTTTTAAAGCTCTAGAGACTACAAGTAAAAGCCCTGGATATTTCAGAAGCTGGACCATGCTAAGTGTTACTTTTAGCATTATGCAATAAGGGCAGTTATGTGCTGGGCTTGCATGTTTTATGTTACTTTTCACAGCTTAGGATCCATTATACAAGTCACTAAAATCTAATTTCCTCTGTGCTGAATGTTTCCAATGTGCAGGGCCAAGATTAGTATTAAATGAAAATTATATTGTTCAATGAGAGCTTTCATGATTTCAAATTACTTTTCAAAACAGAGTGCATGTTCTTAGATAAATGGTATTTTTAATTAAAATGTATCTATTAAGTTATTTCCTTAATTATAGTATCTCCATTGCCTCATATTGTTTTATTGTATACTAAATACAGTTTCTTACATTATTATGCTATAAGATCAAAGTGGTAATTGTCATTTTTTCTTTCTTCAGGTTTATCTAAGCTTACAGTGGCAAGCCTCACTTCATTTATCTTTTTCAGCACCAACACAGTAATGAAAGTCTTATAAAGGAGCCTCAGCTCTAATCAGGGCTTCCTACCCATGCCTCAAGCTTGCAGGGAACCCAGAAACCAAGAGAGCTTATGCCACATTTACAGAGTCCAAAGGTACTCTGATGCAGAAGCAGAACACAAAATCTCATGGTCTAGGTGTCCCAGTTCCTGCCCTGTGCTGAGGAAGTTGTAGGAATGGAGAGGGGCTAAAAGCCACCACTGAGCAAGGAAGCCCCAGCCTCGAGTTCATGCCAGAATAAATAATTTCATGATTATTTCTAAACTTGCTTTTTTTCAAGTTGTTCCCTCTTCAGGAAACATTCAGAACTTCAATTTCTCATTCCCTTCTGAAAGAACGATCTCTTCCTCTCTTTAGTCAAATCACAGTTGCTATATGGATTAAAAAATCTAATATGTAAGCCACACTACCCTAGAAAAAGTTACTGGGAAAACAACAACAAAAAGAATTCATCTGGATTAAGTATAAAATATTTAAAAATGTGGGGAAGCTATAGTTCTATTTTGTTGAGATACCCAAAGGTGGTCTGTCAAGATTTATTGAGTCAGTCGTTTAACTTCAGGAATAAATATGCCAATCATTTCAACATTCATTGGTGTCAATGTCCTCTGTAATGCACACATATCCGATCAAACGCCATCACACCATCTCTCCAGAGAAAGTTCTTAGTAGCCCTCAGAAGCGTGAACCAGCATTTTTCTGTACATGAACACTAAATCCAACTTGTCAGGAGGTGCCAACCTTGACCTGCGTATCGAGCAATATTGCATGACATCTGTGAGACCCAACGTACAGCCTCAGTTCTTCCTAGGCTTTGCATCTAATCTGTATTGCTGTAGAATCTTTGTGCACCCTGAGCTGGAAAAAGTCTTCAGGCAGCTCTTAGGAGATCCAGGCTCAGCTATCAGGGAGATCTTGGGCTTTCTAGGCACCTTCAGCAAGCACTCAGCACTGTCTTGAGCCCATGTCAATGTCTGCAGGGGGAAATTCTCCAGATTAGAAGCCATCCTTCCCTTCACCTGGATAGTGACACTCTTTAATAACGCAGAGTTTGCTTGAAGGGATGACTCTCAGCTATAATCGTAAGTAACATATAATAAACTTGATATGAACAATACTGACAGGTGATGCGTGGAAAAAAAAAAATAAATCCATCTGACAACTGGTGCAGAACGGCTGCAATCTCTCAATCTCTCCAGAACCAGTGTAGGAGCTTCCACTTGTCAGAGTGGTTCTGGTGGTTATTTCAAGAGCGTATGAATTCATCATGTTCAAGGGGAGAAAGAAAGCTGCATTTATTTTTACAAGCATAGAGTCTGCAACATAACATGTTGATGAAACCAGGGAAAACATTTTTTTCTTGTTAATTTACAAATTACCAAATTAGAAAGAAAAAGTGAGTTACTGTTCTACCTGCTTTGACAATTTTACTCTCATAAATGTATGAATTTACTAGCACATTCTTCTTCTCTATTTTTTTTTTTGTAGAAAGTGATAGAGAATACAAATGTGTTAATGACTTTTCTTCATCAAACAACCATGAATATACATGACCATAATATATTGCTGTTTCCAACTACTTTGTTTTATGCTATGGATAACATGTTTACATAAAGCTAATCTCCGCAATAAGCAAAAGAAAAATAAAAAAAAAAGGAAAAAGATGAACAGTGAGGAATCGAATATCGGCTGAATTAAAGTAACCTCTAAAATAGGCAGACAAAACCTGTTAAAAGTATCCAGGATTTGCGAGACAGTTTATGATCAAGGATTTTTTTAATATCAAGATTTGAGAAATCATGATTTATAAAGATACACAGCCAAAACCTATGTATAGAGTAAGATCTTCAAGTCAGGAAGAAGGTAATTAAGCTGCCAAACCTAGGATAACTGATCCAACTTCCAGTTATTGGTGTTCGTCGTGTTTGGTTTCACATCAGTAACTCCCAATCACACCCCCAAAAAATTAATTTAATCTAGAGCAAGTTCTTTTCAGCATGTCAGAAATGTAACTGAACAAATTCCTGCTAAAAAAGCTTCCACAAGTAATGATTTTTGGTTGTGGCTAGGTCAAATTTTGTTTTGTGTAATGAGCTGATCCCAGGCAGCCATTGACCCTGTAGACTTTTGGCAGGTCTACTAAAAGTATTCCCAGGTCAAACCTTTCAAATGGTCCGAAAACTAAAGATTTTTGAGGTGGTTCAGTGCTTACTCCAGACATCAGTGCAATCAGAAGGACATTTTTCCACATGGCTCAGTGATCCTATAAATAGGCAGTATTGTTAAATGCCATCTAATGATCCTTAATCCTAATGATTAGCATATAACTAATGATAACTAATCATAGAAGCATGGAGTACTTCAGCTGCATTTGATCCACTGTGCTGAACATTTCCCAGGCCTTCCTCAATCTTAAAATAGACTAAGTTGTGATATGGCATAATTAAGCGCAATTCCAGTCTAAAATTTCAAGCCTCCTGTACCTGTCTCTTCTACAGAGACAGCTGATACAAAAACTTTGGCATTGGGAATGGTCAGCAGTGCAGTGAAATTATGATCTGTCACTTCTACACTGACATCCTATTCTCATGAGGATCATCCTGCCGTATGCTCATAAAAGTATCTTATACTCGAATGATATATATGTCTTAAGACATCTTAGTCTGAAAATAAATTCAGCCACCAGCATATTTTTGGAAATAGTGTAAGTTTCTCAGGGTCTGTCATGAAAATGGGCATTCTTTCTTGCTCCTCTTGAAGAAAAATGTAATATTTGCCTTACTGCAGTCATAGGAATCTGTTCCAACTCCCCCACTTCTGCTCCCTGAGACACATAGACAGACGCCTCCATCCCCCACAGGAGAAAGCCTCCAGGAATGATCACCTTCCTTTTTCTCCTTCATACATGCTCTTGGTTAAGGCTCAGCTGACTCTGATGCCTCCCCAAACAGAACATCACCTTCCTTGCCTGCTTCTTTTGCCCTGTACCTGAAGACCCTATGCCTATTGCAGAACCACAGCCAGAGAAGGAGTATTTGTGGCTCCATGGGAAGTGACGAGGTTTCAGCCTCTCCTACCTTGAGAGTTTCCAACGAGTGCCTTCTTGAGTATTATCTCTCCTTCCCTGAAACATGGGACTCTGCTATGTGGTTCTGCAGGATCTCTATGAAGATCCTGTGGACCTCCCATTTCTCCTCATCAGCGTCACATGATCTGCTCACTTCGTTTTGCTGGTCACTCAGCCAGTTATGCAGATCCTCCCTTGCTCAGATGAGACCACCATGTCCCCAGCAGAGGCACACAGTGCTGCTGTCCACATCCTCCTGCAGAAGGTCTGCCTGAGTCAAATTCTCCAGTGTTCCACTCAGGGTCAGAAATCACACCTATGTGAGAGAGATCTGGGGCTGGAGAGAGCCAACAAGAGGTGAGACCTGAAGAAGCTGCCAGGGACATGCTGAAATTACTGTGCCACTGCATTAGCTGTGCTGGCTAATTGGAGTACAGAATAATACCATAATTCCAAGAAGATTCCCATCAGCTCTTCAGAGAAAAAAAGATACTATTCAGTATTTCTATAAGCTCAGTAATAAACAGAAAATATGTCCTTAAACTGGTACTTAACTGAGGTCTGTCGCTTGTCAAGATTTATTTATCTCAATTGTTGATATATACATACACGTAGTACTATATGAGTATTAAATTATAGACAGCAAAATGATTGCCAGTAATTATTCACTGGCAGAATCTTCACCGAGCAGCTTACAGTCATTCTGTGATAATATCTACTTTTTGCTATTTTTCTGCCAAACCTTAAGTGAATAATGAAATGTAGCTTTTTTTTTTTTTTTAATGGAATATATTCCTTATTTATTCTGCTGTTGTTCTGTATATATGAAATGCATTCTGTTCAAAGTATTTCATTGCTGTCTCAAGAAATAATGATCTGAATGTATTCCAGGACATAATCTATAATTTCCTGAGTGCTTTATTATGTGCAGCAGGTAAAGCAAAAGGTCTTTAAGATATTTTGAAGGAACTATATTATTGTCTGTACAGATTTTTTTTAACCGGGTCTTGTTACCAAAATTCATTTATGTTTCTGCTGTTTTTATGTGCTCTGTTTTAAGGCTGCTTCACTTAATTTGGAGATCGGAATATGGAGACAGGGACAGTTTTCTGAGCAATACTAAGTGAAACAAAGAAATGTTAAAAAAATATATGCAATGTTTATGAATATTTCAGTTCATGAAGAACAAAATCTGATTTTCAGAGCCTTCAGAAATAGACTCTTTCAAATTATGCATTCAACCACGATGGTCATACAAGGAGCAATTTAGATTTGATCCGATTATGAGGATGTTTCAGGTCTTCCAAATATATACGCTACTGGAGAGAAATTGAGCAATTTTTTCTTATTTTTTAAACAATATCTGTGAGTATTATTCTGGAAATCTCTCTTTTTATGAGCTTGTAAGAAAGAAACTTACAGCAGATGGAAATCATGCCAATACCACACATTCATTTGTTATGAACATTAAATATGAAATGGTATATTAAAATACATATTATTAGTTTTAGAAATGTATCACTCGCTCTCAGGCACCTTTAGAAAGAAGTTATGATTCCCTTATATAGTAGATACGTATGTAATAAAGCACTAATAAAGCAAGATAATGGTGGATAAGATGGTGAATAACAGGCCACTGAGGCAGCAGTGTGTCCTGAGGCCACGAAAACCAATGGTATCCTGGGGTGCATCAAGAAGAGTGTGGCCAGCAGTTTGAGGGAGGGGATCCTCTGCCTTGGTGAGGCCACATCTGGAGTACTGTGTCCAGTTCTGGGCTCCTCGGTTCAAAAAAGACAGGGATCTCCAAGAAGGAGTCCAGTGGAGGTCCACAAAGATGGTGAAGGGCCTGGAGCATCTCCCATATGAGGAAAGGCTGAGTAACCTGGATCTGTTCAGCCTGGGGAAAAGAAGACTGAGAGGGGATCTGAAAATGTTTATAAATATCTAAAAGGTAAGATTCAAGTCAATGGGAGCAGACTCTTTCCAGTGTCATACAGCAAAAGAACGAGGGACAATGGGCAGGAACTGAAACACAGGAAGTTCCACACAAATATAAGGAAAAACTTCTTTATTGAGAGAGTGACAGAGCACTGGAACAGGCTGCCTAGAGAGTTGTGGAGTCTCCTTCTCTGGAGATATGCAGGACCTGGAGATAGTCAATTTACACTTTCCTGTGCCATCTACTGTAGGGAACCAGCTTTAGCAGGGATGTTGGGCTCCATAACCTCTATAGGTCACTTCCAACCCCTTCAATTCTGTGAAGATGGCAAAAATGGGTTTCTTTGGTGAAAGAATACGATTGTTCAATAGCAGTACATTAGACCACCATTTCCTTTGGCTAAAGAGACCTGAGGCATGAATTGAAAAGGAAAAGTCCCTTCCTATTCTAATCTATTAAAAATGTGTTGCTTTCTCCTTCTAAATATTTCATACAACTTACCTGACTCCTCTCATATTTTCTGGATATAATCTTCATATAAAGCCAAACCTCTGTGAACGATACACACAGTTTGTCTCCTCATGGCATACTGGCAGCTCTGTAAAGCAAAGTAAAAATTAATATTGGAATTTGCAGATCTGAATTATAAATCCTATTTAAATACCAGGCCTTACTGAATAGGCTGGTTGCTTAAAGCTGCTTTAGTTCCCAAATATTTCAGAAAGATTAAAAAAAGAAAAGAAAAACGTCTAAATTAAAAATTGAAAGGAAAATTTAAGGACAGCCTTCCTACCTCTCTCCATGCCCTGATGCTTTTGAACTGACAAGACACCTGTCCCAGACTCATATCTGGGCCCCTACTGAACAGGGTAAGGAACAGACATCCTGAGATAGACCAACAATATAGTAAGTTCACTATTTTGTGCTTAATGGTAGCTGTTTAGGAAACGATCATTAGGAAAAAGCAGAAAAAAAGTGATCCTTTCCTCATTATTCCCTGTCAACTTTTGCCAGTCTTCAGTTTAGAGACTTCCTGAACAGAAATTTAAACTGCAGCGTTATGTTGAACCAGCTGCAGAAGACCTTTTTTCCCTGAGTTCTAACCCATTTATTCCTTGCCTTTGCTATAGCCCTAGGCAATGTTAGGATTTTTTTCCTTTTTCATTTGTTTGGTGTTCACTGAGAAATAGTCCCTTTCCTTCTTCAGCCACTGTTGGCTCTGGATACACATTGAAAATTCTAACCATTCTGAGGGAACTTAGTGAACGAAAGTGTGATTTTGTTCACATTGTGTGCCTTTACATTAGAGAGGAAGAAAGTGTGTGTTTGCCTAGGTGACAGAAACAAGGTGGTTATATCTACTGTAGCCTACTTCCTTATCTGCTGTTTTCTATTCTTTCAAGAAAAACCTTTGTAACAGGGGAGGAACCAGATAAAAAGCACAGAATAAGAACTGAAGTAATTCAAAAGGATATTTTTCTATCCCCGGATTTTAAAGCCATGACCCTACTTGTGAACAAGGGTATGTGAATGAGATCTATGTCTGTTCAGTATGTCACTACTGTGCAGAGAATATCCATAATCTTTTCAGATAACCTAAGAAATAAGAGAGACAGACACACTGTGCATTGCTACTACTACGGATAACAGAAGCTACTGAATTTTCAGTTTTCATATATGAAATACCCAACACCTATCCTGAAATCACTTCCTCTCAGGGCAGTTCTTCCAACTTTGAACTGTTTCTGCCCTCGCAGGGAGATTCATCTGTAGAGATGTGGTCTGCAGGAATATCCAGTACCCACATGCAAAGGCTGCAGACCACAAGCTGGGCAGAGCTCAGTAGCTCGTTCAGGTTGAGTAATTTATGCCTAGTACAACAAACAAATGAAAGCTGGAAGACAAAGAAGAGTTGTATTTGGGGAAGGGAGAGGGAATGGGAATCACTCTGGAGGCCTAGCTCATTTTCTGTCATTATATGTACTAAAGATTTTCTAGTGGAGTCTACAATCAGCTTCAGTACTGGCCAAAGACATATGCCCTTTGTGTGCAGTGGATCAAACCTCTCCATGGCCAAATCTCCTGCAAAGTGTCATAATATTACTTTTCCCCTCTGTATTTATTAAGCTGTTTCAATATGTGGGTACAGTTAACTCTATGCAGCTGTTAATAACCAGCTGGTTATGATTGGAGTCAGTGAGCACAATGCACTACAGTGGTGCCACCATCTGAAATTACAAATGAAATTTCAGACTTCTGGCACTGACTGCTTACACACAAATGTATTTCCTGACTTTGATAATACACAAATAATAGAAACAAAACAAAACAATAGAAACAAAGCAAAATGGATGATGGTTCTATCAGGCAGATCCAATTGTACTTCAAAATGAAAGCATACTTCACTAAAATGGTTTTGCTGTGAGACAAAATCTTTCTCAAATAGCTATTGGAAAAGAACCTTCCATTTGAAATAGTAATCACATATACCTGTGACTGAACTGACAATGAAAGAGAAGGCCTTGAGATAGTCAGAAACCTAGGACAGATTAATTTGTCTGGATATGATACTGTTTTCCTACATTGCCCTTGCAAGACTGAATTATGCATCAGGTGGTTACATTTCATTTATCAGATTTCTTCCATTGCTCTGTCATCCACGAGCAGTATTAACCGCAGCAGTGCTAACACAATGCTGCTGCAGGAGCTTCGCATTGCCTAAATTGCAGTAGATTTTCAGCCTGATACAAAATACACAGTGAATTTTCTTATCATGCCACTCACTGTCCCAGCTCTTAAAAGGACTTGGTTTCCCAAGTTTTTCTGCTGCAGCTTTGCTCTATATTGGTCTAGGCTTTTGTAATGCTAGGCAGCAGACAATCACTGCATCACAAGATTTCTCAATTGCAAATAGCAGGTCAACCATATTTATTAGTTTTTGCTAATCTTATTCTCCCCCAACTCTCATAAACATGAGAAACTAAAGCTCTCTACTTTGCCGTGCAGAAAGAAAGATACCAGCAATCCCTATATACATTTGAATTAGCAGATACTCTCACAGTTCACATACTGTCACGTCTCAGCCATGAAGGGAGGGACAAGTGACCAGATTTGCAAATCCCCCCATGTCATTTTAAAAGGAAATGACACTCGAAGTCCTTATGTAAGAGGAAAAAACATCGAATTTGCTAGGAGATCTCTATAAAACAGTTATACATGTTGGTCCTCCTCTGAACCCCAACCTTCAGCAACAGTACTTTTCGACCCAGTGGTGCTCCTTGAATGAAACATTTTCCATTAAATAACACTGAAAAACAGATTTTTAAAAGATAACAAAGAATTAAATTCAATAAAGGTACTTAAAGCCCACATCCATCTGAATGCACCTTGCTGCAGATGGATAGGAGATGCAGTCTGTGCCCCCAGCTTTCCTTCATATACCATATGAAGGGATATAATTTTAATTTGCTCAGCAATAACTTGAAGTGTAAACGTAGTAGACTTTCAGGTAGAAGACATTTCTGATCTTCTCCAAGTTCCACCATCTACCATCATGCCACAGAGGAAAGACAAACATCGTGGAAGTTCTTGAAATAAGAACTTAACTAAAACAAACTTTATTCCTCTGAAGTAGCTTCTCCTTTCACTGAGTTTTGGTTCAGGCCTGCGTTCAACAAGAGCACTGGAGACTCATCTCAAGCATCCCAGATGGCTACTCACAGAGTAACTCATCCCAGAATTGCAGTGCAGTGGTCCTTTATTAAACTCCTTCATAAGAAATAACTACAATAATCTACACTGGCTTTCATCATTCCAATTTATTTAGTCTCAGTAAAAGTTACGGTTTAGGTTTTGAGCAGTAGAAATTGCTCAGTCTGCCTTCACTCTTTCAAGTCATCAAGGCAAAGATGCTGGCTTGTCTTTTCTATCTGGATCTCTCCCCACTGAAGAAGGGTGAGATGAGGTCTGCCCACAAGTACACTGGAAGCATCTGTCTCCTGAAAAATACCTCAGTGATTCCCCTGGAGTTGCAGTAAGGACAAAATGCACCTGATGTGTTCTACATACTTTATATACATTATATTCTTAGAAATAAAAGTCTTAATTGAAGAAGACTTCAAGGAGTGTTTGTAAGAATACCTACTTTTTTTTTTTCATAATAAATGCAAGGAATTATAAGAAGTACTTTATCCCTCTCTAAAATGCCAAACATATTCAGAACAAACAAATTCACCATGAAGCCAACTAATGACACATTAAAAGTGAACATCTTTATATTTTGATGTATTTCATTTACAATGAGGAAAGACATTGGGAATTATCTGAAATCCTGCAGAAAATTAAAGGGACTTATAGTCATTTATGGTTTACAAGAAAATTAACAAAAAGTACCAATGCATAACTTCATGAAAATTTTGTACCTGAAATGCAAATTCATTGCAAAAATATGCAAAATATTTTTCAGTCATATCAAAATATGAAAAAAAATGATTATAAATTGAAAGTAAATTATGATACAGATGCACCATGATTTTCATTCTGGTACTATTACAAGGAGCAAGAGACTGAGAAGATTGAATTTTTATTTTCCATATTCATTGTGTTCATTTTTTTCACTTGGAAGGAGACACCTCTTAAAATATTACAAGACATTTAGTAAGTGATCTAAAATGATTTAAAAAAAAAGATTAAATTAAAAAAAACATTTCCAGCACTTGTCAACATCAATTTTCTCATCAAATTTAATACAAAATAGCTAATGAGGGTAGCTCATCCCCACTAATGCTGTTCAAGGTGCAAACCTGAGTTTCAGAATAGTCTCTCCACATTTAACATGGTGATGATTACAAGAAAAGCAGTGCTCCAATATGTTAATTTCCTATCTGTTTTTCTGCTGAACTCTTCATTTGAAGATTGCTGTCAACCTCAATTCCACAGGAGATCAAAGTGAGGCATCCAGTTTGTACCAGATGCCATCATATGAAATTACTTTTAAGAAATCTCCAACATAATTAAAAACTCTTCATAAACCATCTCAAAGAGAAAGAGTCACCATACCATTTCTCTACTCTTGATACAACTTCAGGGAAGGTGACAAAATGTGACTTGAAACTTATGCTAAATGTGCCATCTTCTTCTTTTCAAGTTCTTATTAATTATCTCCTCTGAAAATCACTGTAAAGAGGGGGTTTCTTTTTACGTAGAGATACTTGAGTTCATTGTACCTCTGTAAGTGCCCCACTTGAAGACCACGACAGGCTGCAATAAGTGATCAGACCGTGGTAAAATATGAAGAATATGTCCTGGGTACTCAGTTGATGGTGGGTGTATACCCTTTAGGAAAGGCTCATCTGAATCATTTAAGCAGCTGAATCCACACAACAGGGCTTATTGCTGTGTTGTACCATCCTGACCCCATACAATAGTCCTGGCCAGAAGTGGGGTCTTTCTCACGCACTTGAGTGTTGCGAAAGGTCGAATTCCAAAGACCAGGTGTGAAGAGATATAGATGGCCCAATCCATGTTCTGTTTCCAAAATCCAGCACTAAGTATCAGCAAGTAGAAACCACAGAGCTATAAAGAAGAGCCTCTAGATTCTAGTGAACCTAGTTTACTTTAGCTTGCAGTATCATTTTAGCTTTAAATATGATGCTTTTTTCTACTAGTTGCTTGTAGTTTTTGAATAAGAATATCGTTGTCTGGTACTAAAACTCGACAAACATACAAGGAGTAAGAGATATTCCTATGCCAGTCAGATCACACGAACATACATAAGGTAGCATAGATGGGCCTAGGACTCAGAGTCAAGCTATCATCCTTACCATCCCTCTCCAGAATTTCTCCAAAATTGTCTCTCTTGGGCACCCAGGAAACCAAGAGCACTTGCAACAGGCCCTGAGTCCACAAGTGAAACACAGTGGTATGTTGCAACCTAAACTATCATCCACTTCCAACATCACCATTTCCTTAAATAGCTGTCAAGAGTTAACTACAAGGCTAGGTTGTTTCCCACTGACTTTTTGCGTTAAGCAGTTCACAGAGGTACCGTATTGGCTTAGTACCACAAAAAAGACTAATTGAAATGCATCCATCTGATGATGATGCCAAGAATATGACTATAAGCAGCTTCTACTGTTTACAGACTTGAAAAAGATGAAAACATCTGGTCTGGCATGTAAACGAGTGCCAAATCCATCCTGTAGAGCAAATCACAGAGTTGATATTCATTAACCCTACTCTGTCTGCTTCTTTAATAAAATGAGATACATCTCAGTCCAATCTACGCGTGAGATTTATTTTTCTTCTTATGACAAAGGAATGGGAAATACAGGGGACTTGGCAAAGTGTTTCTTTGAGTACCTCGGCAGCTTGTCATTGATAATGGAATTGTGGTCTGATTTTCAGTTGTTTGCAATTTAACTTATTCCCAAAGCGTACCACTTTTTGTTGTACATATTTCTCCAAAATGTGCCTATTTACCTTCCCAGACCAGGAAGAAATACATTAGATGATTTAAAGGGTAGACCTTAATGCAATTTAAGGCCTTGCAAATTGATTTTCCTTAATGAACTTTATATCTTGACATCCTGTCGTTTTTCCTCTAGTACATTCAATTAGGCTATAATCAGTTATTAAGGGTTAGATAATGGAAATGTGACATCATCCACACAAGGCGGAAATTTTTGCAAGAGATTAATTAAGATCTAATTTTCATGCAAGATTAGACCATCTGAGCCAAGTGGTACTATGATAATTGCAAAAAATACATATAAATAAAAAAAAATAATCAAGAAAACCAAAATGAAGAAAGGAAAAACACCGACGTTGGGTAGATGTTTAAATGAAAGGGAACCATAACACTTTCCTCTTGGGGATGGAAGAGACAGAACATTTGCATGTTCATTTAAGAAATGAATTTGCTGTGTTCGCACAGCAGGACAAACATGAATCAGAGCATTTCCATTCATTCCCGTTAAAGAGCTGAATACACTTTTTTTTGTGGAAAAAAATCCTACAGCCATTCATGCCGTATTTTCAGATAGAGATGCACACATTAATAGTCACAGTAGCAGTACTTAAAGCAGAGATGCTTTTTGTGTTTTCTGTTAATATTAATTTCTGATTAAGAGGAGCTTTGGGCTGAAACTATGTATCTCATCTTAACTAAAAACACAACTCAGCAGTTCCTTTTGCCCTGTATCAAAGAAGAAAAAATGTTTTTCTGCCAAGAAAACTGATCTATTTATCTGATGCAACATTCTCTGTCAGCATTTCTGTACAGCTCTCCCCACTCAATCTCACTGCAAGATCTCTGTAGAGGATTCAGACCTTCAGCGGTCAATATGTCACACCAAACACAGGGTTTGTTTTTCTTTCTTCCTTCTCTTTCTTTCTTTCTCCCTCTTTTTCTCTTTCTTTCTTTCTGTAGGCATATTCTAGCTATTCTTAAAACAAACTGAAATATAATGATTATATTAACAAATACTAACTTTGTAATCATAGAATTCCTATTGCTGTGGCACTTTTGGAAATCTTTCTATGTCAGAACTAAAAAACCCAAAGCAATAAAAACACAGGGTGTGTTAGTTCCTATCTTTCATTACTGCTTCTCACAACAGGATCTCCAAATCACACTAACCTATGAGATATTTGGGGGACAGTACCTCAAAGGGAGGTGCTAGAGGCAAAAAAGATTCAAAGTCTACAAATAGTCCCTGCTCATCTAGCTAGCCCTCAACTGACATGCCCTGTGATGGCACCATCAATTGATTTTATTGGATTTTGTCTCCATTTATGTCCAGGAAAACAGGAATCAAGCCTTAGGGTCACAATGTTCCACAAAGATCTCTTTGTGGTATCTGGGATTTGAGTCAGTTCCTTTTTTGTTCTTTTTACTCTGTGCTAGCTCTGTTATCAAAAGTAAAAGTTTATCTTGGTCCAGATTTTCCACTCATTAGATGGTTTTGAATCTTCTACACAGCTATCTTTCCCCAAAACAATTTACCAAACTTAGGGATTTCATAAAAAAATTTAAAAATATATGCTCAACATTGCATTTTTTCCCTTGAACTTTCTAGGCTTTTTTTCTCCAAATCCTCCAAGCATCTCAGTAACTGTCTGTAACCAGAGTCTTAATTAAGAAGAAAAGAATTTTAGATCATTAGTCTAGATCTGCTTAGAAAAATTGTTACAAAATTGTAACTGAAGTTTCCAATGACTATTTTTCTTCCCCAGAGATAAGGCAATTAAAGTCATTTCACATAAAATCAACCTTCTCCCCATTGCCTTGGTGTAGGTGTGCAGACGTAAGAACAAATCGATACAAGAATCTATTCACAGGGAAAAAAGAACAAATATATCTTTATAATTACAATATGTTACACATTCCACAGCTGCAACCCTCTTGTGAATAGTTCTGATCTGAATGTAAATACATGCTTTAAGCTGAGAATAATTCTAAAGAGGAAATGGGAACACACACAGAACAAGGCAGTGTTTTATGTCTGCTTTTAAATATATGAGCCAAGTTATGCATATTTCCTCTGTGTTCCCATGATATACTGAAGAGTAGCCTACATTGTAATGTATGGCGCAATGGAAATATAAAACAAGAACCTATTAACTCACCAAGAGCCCACAATCTCTATTTAAATCCATACTCTTTATAGGCCTACCAACATTACCTAACTTAATTATTAGTTAAGAGAGACAGATAGGAAAGACATCTAGGTTTAAAATGAGGTTCATCAATTTATTAGAGTCCAAAGATAAAAATTTCTACCGATTATGTGTGTTTCCTTACACTGAAATGAGCCTATGATTCTTCTTCCCTTGGCCTTGCTGTGCAGTATTTAACACACGTAAGTCAGTGAAAGCACTCTAGGAAAAAAAAAAAAAGTAAGTAAAAAAGGGGAGCAAGCCCCAAATACAGAGACAGATGAGCAAATCGCACTGCTGTTAGGACAGAGACAGGTATTTGAGTAACTCCTGCAGTCCTTTGAGAAAAATGTCCTCTTCGTTACATTTTCACTGAAGACGTATTACTCTGATTATACTCATTTGCAATGGCCTTAGAGGTATCCGTTAAGTACTTGGGTCTGTCGGGTCCTCAGGGTTGTCCTTGAAGGACAGCAGGACTGAGGCTGCTTGGGATATAGAGAGCACTAGAAGAAGTCTGAAAAACTTACTCAGGTTTGTTCAGTATTCACTCAGATGGGCAAATATTGCTCATATCCATTCTCTCAAAATCGAATTCCTTCTGTCTGTGAAAGCACAAAATGAACAAAAGCAGATTTGGCTGCTTCACTCACTTTCCTTGTCTGGGACTTCTGCCCTCACGAATTCCTTATCCTGTCCTTATAAGGACATATCCTTAAGGAATATCCTTATCCAGCTGCTCCTAAGCCACACCACCATCAGTTTCAGGAAAACTTCCAGAGCAGTTCAGGCTTGTGAGCTGGAGGAGACATGCTCAGTGGACAGAGTCAGGTTGCAGGAAGAATAAATGTGAGTGAAGCATTCCTAGACCACATCTTGAAATGTTCCATGTCATCCACAGAAAAAAAAAAATAGCTACAGAAAAAATATGCAAAGCATTGAACACTTTGAGAGAAGTTTTTCTATTCCTTGTAATTATTTTTCAGTTTACTCTCTGCTGGATGAGAACTGGAACTCTTCTTATCTCCTAGTCAGCACAAACTTTGCATATCTTGATCCGCATCTGAGGCTTACTGAAGCACGAATATGCTGATTACAACTCACTCCCCCCTCAGCTCAGCCCCAGCTGCCACTCTCTACATGAACTTCTGACTAAAATGCAAAACTATTTTTTGTTGTTGTTTTTTAACTTATGTGAGTTCCTTTTTCAGCTCTCTGAAAGTTACTGAAATGTGCAAGCACTACGCTTTTAGTTAAGTGCCAATCTGCACCCTAAGGCATATGCCTTAAGGAGAGAGGCACCAGTGGGGCAGTGTCACCACAACCCAATGACAATAACATACTCCAGAGCCCCAACTTTTATAGTTCTCCACTCTCGCTTCTTGCTGACAATATTATTATTAGAATCTCTGAGGAGAGGAAATTGGGGATGAGGAAGTAAGAGACAACTATTATGTGTGCTCTTGGTGACCCTCATCCTTTGCAATGAAATTTTGAGTGAGGCATACTTAAAAGCATAAGGCCTCCCTAGAGTATTCCTGAGGAACTCATCTGTACACATGCGATGGAAGGCAAACTATATTTTCCTTTCCAGTCAATATGCAGGTATCTCCCAACCCTTCATTCACAGGAAGAAAGGTCTTATTGTGCTCCCACTTCCTTTCGTTTTTGTTCTTGAGCTGCAGCCACAGATAACGTGAGGTAGGGAACCAACTTGCCTGATCTGTAGATAACTATTCCACAGTGAAAGGGCAATATTAAAACTGACTGAAACAGGCTGAGAAAGAACAGAAGCAGATTGAAACAAAGAAACAAAAAAAATCAGAATGAAAGGTTGTTCTTACCACCAGTACCTTTCATCTCATTATTCTAATAACTTTGAAACTTTCTGAGAGCACATGGATCATAAATAAACATAAAAATAGCAGAGCAACCTCTTGATGGAGAAGACTGTTTCAAAAAATGTTTCAGGGAGGCTGTTTTCGTTTTGCTCTTTTGACTCAGAAAATTTACATTTAGGGTGCTAGTGAGAGCAGCTCCCTGTTCACAGATGTTTCATCTGCGCTGAGAAAGTTTTGTGCATTAGATAGCATCAGCTTTCTAAAAGAGGCTTTTCCGAATAGCAAAACTTACCAACTTGTTATTCACTCAGCAGTGGACTGACTAAAGATGGTGGTGCTTCAGTGGTGCTATTCCCATTGACTTCTCTCTTCACACCCAGAACACATCAGAAGCACATAATCTTCAACTGAAAAAACGCTACACCCACATTAAGAAGTCTTACCTGGTCTCACTGATCAGCTTTGCACTTGTATAGAAGTCTTCTGTTGCTTTTTCTTCTCTCAAAGATGGAAACTTCCTGCAGCATTGACCTCTGGTAGATATTTCAGTTCCAGAGGTCCCCAGTTTACCTACGTGTTGTTTCAAGACCCAGCAAGGCATCTAGCCTAGCAAGTCACCTGGGCCTCTTACTGCCTAGTAGAGATTTACTTTAGGATTTTCACTTTTGATGAGAAAAAACAAACAAGTGGGAAGGAGCAAAGCTTCCAATTCCTTTGTAATTAATCACAGATTAAAGTGCCGTATGAATTGCACAGACTGTGAGGAGACACTGCTTTTAGAATTTTCAGCAAAGCACACAGCTTAGGACATACACTGTTATTTGGCTAAAATAGCCAAATAACAATTAATAAACAATTAAATAAAATTAGCCACTGTGCCAGAAAGTATTTTTCCAAAGTTCAGAAGTAACCTCGGTAAACTACAATAAGGGATTTTCTATCTTTAACTGCAATGCATAGTTTGTGAATTGTAGGAAATTTGGTACTCTATAAATTTATATATCATAGAAACCTGGTACAGTGCAACAAAAAATTCAAATATAACCATTTTCCAAAACAAGCACTTGAATATTTTTTTTTATGAAAGTAGGGTAGGAGAAAGAGCCACTGAGCATATTAACTTGCAGCAGAGGGGAGCTTTACAGCCAACTGCAACTCTTGCAAGTTTATCAGCAATTACCACCACAGCTTTTAACATCTTTCCCTGCTAAATCTTCTCCAGATCCATCTCATTGTTCACACCGCAGCAAGAGACAATTAGTTAACAGGTATCACTATCACAAGCAATACTTCAAAAGGTGTTAAATCTCCCCATATGTGCCAATTTCACAGATCCTAATGAGATTCACTTTGTTTCACTTCTCACAAAGTACTTTCAAACTCAGAGAAGAAAACTCTACTGAAAAAAAAAAAAAAAACCACATTAAACACACCACTTCACCTACATAGTAATCTATTTTATTATAAGTAATTAGAAACAACGTTAGAATAATGAAACCAGCCTTAGAATATTCTCTGCTACAGCAGCTAAGCCTTTTCCTGTGCTGCTCACAAATTCAGCCATGGACTGCACTCCTGAAAATGGGATCCATGTGGAAACAACTACATCAATGCTTGAAATATACCTCTTGAGAAGGAAGGAACGTCTGTGAGGTGGTCAGTGTAGGTTACCTTCAAGATGTGCAAAGCAACATATAAAATGACAATAATATGGGATATTTTTGGTGGCTGAATAAAGTTATTTACCCTTCGGCTTCCTCAAAAGTGATGACCAGAATTAACGTAGAGACTGCAATCAGCCAATTTGTTCTCATATATATTCAAGAGCCATTTAACAATACCCACTTGCTGGAAAATAAGTCTGATTATGTGACTGAAGATTTAAAGATAGGAATTAAAACTTCTGAGAATACAAACCTTTTTGAAAACTGTTCAGGGAGAGAAAAAATCCCTCCTATGACTTATGCATTATTCTTCTATTAACAGTGCAGAATAACTGTCCTCTTCCTCCTTCCTGTGACCAGCAACTTTTTTCTTAAATTATATTTCCTCTTCAATTGTTTTAAAATACAGAGAAGATACAAATGCTGACAACAATATATGAACAGAGTTTTGAACAGTAAAGTATGAAATGCAGAAAAATGGAAATACCTTTTCTTTCATCACTTCTAACAATATGGTACTTCTGTATATTGGTTAATGCGTGGTTTGCAGAAGAAGGTCTGCATGGCTTTGAGGTTGCTCAAATGCAGGGGAACATTAAAGCACTATGGCCACTCTTGAAATTTCTTTGTAGCTCTAGACATGTCTAATAGCAGAATTTGGGTCTTGGAGAATATCACATGTTTATTTCATTTCTAAGAAGGCTTTGAGGAACATTAAAAGGAAATCAATCACAGTTTTCTTAACAGAGTGTTACAGAGTGGCAATTAAGTATGTCCCACTGGGTCATAGCAGAATCCAGATCAGATTTCAGAGACTGAATGATTGAGTTTGCTACTTCAGGGCAAGAAAAAGAAATAACATTATTGCATTAAGATCTAAGACTTCATAAAAATTTTGTTTTGTACTAATATGATCAAATATTCCTGTTATTTTAAAACTTATATCAATCTCTAAATTCTTTTAGAATCAACTAGGTTTTTCTAACAAAAAGCTAAGTTCAATTTTTTTAATTTATAGAAATCTTACAGAGTGATGGAAATTACCAGATTTTACAATTTCTATTACTTTTTCAAAAAGAAAAAAAGAAAAACTATTAGGAAGATTCAGTTAGATCAGCTATGCTAGCAGACAGGTTGGTCCTCAAAAAAAAAATCAACTTGCTTTTTTGCATTGCTATGGCACCAAAAACAATTGCAAGACCTTCAGGTCCTGAAGTTTACAAACTTCCCACTGCTCTGATCTAATATCTTCTTTACCCTGAAGTAGGCTGGGCTATCAAGGAGGGATCCTGCACAAATAAGCTGTTAAATGGTTTGTCTCCTGAGCTCAGGGCAGTTGTTTTAATAACCTAAGGAAGTACATTCTCCCTTTGCAAGTGCTCATCATAACAGCACATTTACACGGCACGTTATTCATACACATTTCATGATTGCCTCCTATCCTCATTGGTTGATGCTGAAAACGTGAGCTGCAGGTGTGCTTGCCTTCTTTTCACCAAAATCTAAACAAAACTTTCTTCAGCTTGTGAAAGCAAGAAAGGAAAGGAAAGGAAAGGAAAGGAAAGGAAAGGAAAGGAAAGGAAAGGAAAGGAAAGGAAAGGAAAGGAAAG
>JANHGO010001451.1:0-34204 GCA_024606505.1 Aquila spilogaster
AATATTTTTTTTTTTTTTTTTTTTTTTTTTTTTTTTTTTTTTTTTTTTTTTTTAATGATTGGTAGGTTTGGTTTGGTTTTTTTGGTAGCAATGGAATTGACTCTGCTTCTAACAAGCCGAGGGACCTTTGAACCTCTGAACTCTGCATGTTGCAAACTGTTCACTCAGAAAAACAAAAGTGGTGGAGGCATTTTAAAAAAACACCACCACAAACCAAACCCACAAAACCAGTGAAAACAAAACAAGCTGTAAAACCCACACAGTAATTCATTAAAATCCAGGGAGTAAATACAGGATACAACCTGAATACAGCCTTAGCCAGAAACTAATAAAATGTGAGAGGAGGTGCTGGGAGAAGTATTGCTGTAAACCCGCTTTGTGGGTTTTTTTCGTTGGTGTTTTGTATGTTTGGGTTTTTTTGTTTAATTTTTAATTTATTTTATTCTGCTAGCTGTTTGGCCATTTGCTACTGAAGACATGCAGAAACAAGGCACTGAAACACATCTTTTTTTTTTTTTTTTTTGGTCCCATTCTTGAGTGCAGAACTATCTGAGTTTGCACTTTCTAGGTCTGTAGATACAGCGCTGCAGTTCTGTGTCAAATAATACTGGGTTAACAGATTTAGGAAATTGCTAATTGTTTAGTGGGCATCATGGTAATTAAATATACTGTTACAGTCTTGTTGAAACTATTAATGATGGTAATTTCTATGTATCAGATGCCATATAAAATTTAGGATCTCACAACCATTAATGGTTAGCAACTAACAAAATTTTGCAAGACTAAGACTATCTTAGTGCATTGACGTAACTGGCGTGATTGGGCCCAGTCAGTTTAAAGTGTCCTCAGAGGTTTTGTGGAACTCCCTATTCCTACAGTGTAATATGGTGTAAATTGCAAATTGTGAAGTTAGAGGAGTTACAGAAAAAATGTGAGTTCAGAGAGTTCTGATATTACTGCCATCTTCAAAATACATCTTAGCGATTGCTTCAGTATTTTTTTAAACTGCTGACCTGTCTTACGTTACAAATGACTGTTCTCAGTGGTGGGCTAAAGCCACTACTCAAGTCAGTAAGTTGCCTAAGTATTCTTTCAGATCAAAGTTGATGTTATGTGAATCCTCAAGAACAGCAGTAGTAAGTTCCTCCATCAGTGGACTACTTAAAGCAGTGGACCAGCCCATACTGATACAAGGGATAAAACATATTCTTCTTCATTTGTGAATCGATGTGATGTAATCTGATGGTAGCCATGAGAATGATGGTCCAAAATCAGTGTCTTATTTAGTTTTTTGATACTTTGTTGGTTTTGTGACATGATGGGTAAATGTGAGTTCAGTGGAAGTACAACACCAAAAATGAAGACTTAACAGAAAGGTAGAACTGATGCCCCAGACAGGTTCATTAAACTCTGTATCGTAGTGTTTTTAAGTGTTAAGAGTCAACAAAACTGGGTAACAAAGTTAAATTGATTTTGGCACAAAAAATCATTTCAACATGTTGTTGAAAGCAACAGGTATGGAAAATGAGGTGATGAGACTCCAGGTGGTGCTAAGAAGGTGTGTTGTAACATGTTAGGTCCGGTGCACTAGGAATTTTGGTTGAGATCCTAGGAATGGTCTTGGGCCTGAACCTGTAATCACTGAAGTGAACTGTTAAAATTGGTAGGTCTACCTGTGCCAAGTTAGAGTAACCCACAAGTAAGGCTGGTGTTAAGTTTACTTGGTGTGTGCTTGTGTGGAGTATTTGTATGAATATTTAAAATACTTTTAGAACACCTACTGGTTTTTAAAATATATTACAAATAGTAAGAAAACCCAACAACTTTAACAGAACAGATAGTAAGGGAAAAATAATTATACCACATTTGATACTGTGTGAAGTAACAAAAGATATGCTAACAAAGCTATGGTACCCTAACTTGCAGCACATTAATATCAAATTACTCACATCAAAAAGATCAGCAGTCACTGTGTGATGAACTGATACAATTGAAGAAAATAGTAAGGGAGGAGGAGAAAAACATTAGAATACAATAAATGTGAAAGTTTAATTTAGATTTTTTCTGTTTAGCTTATGTTGGAGAATCATTTGCTTTGAAATTCTAGCTTGTTTAGGGTCATGCTTTGGAGAAAGCAAATTTCTTAATCAAAACCTAGGGAATGTCTTAAAATCTAGACAATTTCTGGGAGACTGTTTAACTGAGATTTACTCTTACATTACTTTGACACAGACAGTAATGGGAATCCATATGGACTTGGCAGGATGGGTATGTTGCATGAAACAAAGAGCCTATTCCTGCCCCATTAACTTTTGATTAATGTTGTGTGTGTTTGGGTTTTTGTGATAGAGAAGCTGCTCTACCACTCAAGTTGTCATCCCACTGACATCACAGTAACATCCAAACTGAGCATAATTCAGTTTAATTTTCATGTGACAGATGTTATGAGGTAGTAGTTTCAATGAAGTCTTAGCTGCTTATACTACAGAATTTTAGGTTAAAAAGGGAAAAATGTCTGCAAGAGGTGTCCCACTCTGTAGATGCACTGAAAAGACAAAAATGAGCGTGAATGAAAAATACTGAAGAACTGGAGAGAAAAATGTCTCCCCTTCTTGTTGCAGACCTTATATGGCTAAGCTCAGGTTCTTCATCTGCAGCCTTTACCCTCTGGTGAACAAGAACCAGGCAGTAAGCACACTGGCATAACACAGCTTCCATCTCATATTGATATTCTCCAATATACTTTTCCCAACCAACATTGCATTGCCCAAAGTACTTATGTGAATCTAGAAATAGAAGTCCTGTTTTCTATTAAGTCCGTGAAGCAAGGAGGTTTCCCTCCCAGGTTAACTCAAAACAAGTCTGTTATAAAAATGGACTCTCATCAAGGCAGAGAGGAAAAATCGTGTGGCTGCCACAAAAAATACTAACAAAAGAGCCTGTTTGTCGCTGTCCACTAGAAGGAAAAAAAAAAATAAATTAAATTGTCACCATGTGTAACAGCACCATCTGCTGACTGCTGCTATAACACTTGCACGCTCCGTTCTAAATACAGCGTGTATATGCATATTGAATGCATTGTTTGTGGCTTGAATTTTTGTCCTGCTGGAAGTTTTAATCCATTTTTCCCTTTTGCTATTGTGGTAGTTTGAACATTTGAAGTATTACAGGCTATATTTTGTATTTTGATAGTTCAGTTTGCATTAGTATTCTATAAAATATTCCTTAAACCAAAACAAATTTACTTGAACAGAAGCAGGTTACCCCTTTTGACTACTTTCTCAACCAGGAAGTACTTCCTAGAACAAGACATAACTGATGATTGTTTTTAATTTAGAATCCTATGGGCCTATCATACTTTTAAGACATGCTATATAAGACTTCACTGAAAAGGGAATATTACTGAACCTGACTTTTTATGAAGTATCAAGTCACTTGGAAGGCTCTTGCTCAGTGGTGAATTCTCTCAATTCTTCTTTCCTTTCAGCTGGAGAAAAAAAAAAAAACCAAACCAAACAGAATATTGAATGTGTTATTAATTTACATCAGCCATGCTACCTTTATCTAAAGCAGCAGAGCTGTGGAGGTTACATTGCAGAAGCCTGATAGATGGCTTGTATTAAATTTAAGGACTTGACTCCAGATCACTCTGGACTGTAGCCATGGCACTCAATTTGAACAGCTCTAAAGAAAGTGATTGGTGATGTTGCTGGTACTGGAGATGAGGCACGGTGAGGACAAGTTATAGTGATTGTCAGAACCTTCGATTGTGTTGATTAAATGCTGTTTTGTGTGGGTTTCTCTCTGAGAAATCAAGCAAGTAGCTGCACGTTGTATTTAGATTAGGTTATAGAACATTGATAAGAACGATGAGGTCATTCACTACTGTTGAGTTAGACTGACACATGACTTAACTGAAACATCTTCTGTTATTCTTATTACAAGCAATAACTCCTTGCTATTTCCATATCATTTCATAGACTTTAAAATGTGTGTATATAAGTGGAGCATTTCTACTGGAAATGAACATCTGAAACAACAGCACCACATCAGTGTAGTCCTGTCTTACTACTTTCTATTTAAAAACTTCACCTCAAGTTCTCTCTCTTCTTAAATTAAGCTTCCAAAAGAGTTCTACTGTAAAATTCCCATTCCAGGGTTTTATTTCTTCAGAGAGTAATTGTGAATCAATGGCTGAGTGGCCAATCAATGGCTAAATCCTGGATTTGGTTTCTGGTTTAGCCTCTAAGTCACTTCACTCTGTCATCAGCTTCTGTCTATAAAAGTGCAATTAGTTTGACTCTTTTAAAGGGATCTTGAAATATTTTATTAAAAAGTACCACAAGAGAATAAGAACCTTACTTTTATGTAATATATGGGGATATTCAGTCTAACCTTAGACCCATAAGAAGCTGTAAAAAAAAAAATAATAATAATAAAAAAAATTGAGACATGTAGAGGCATTTGGTCTTGCACCTGAATTCTAAATGGTACACCTGAAACTTTTGAATGTTGGGTGGAAAACGGTAGTGGACATTGCTCCTAAATGGTTACAAACTCCTCCCCAAATCACACAGTCACTTCCTTCAGCATTTTGTTTTGTTCTTTGTTAACGGTCATATGTAAAGACTAAATTCCCTAGACCATTTTTTTTATTTTTGACTCATTTGTCCTCGATAACCTCAGTTGACTTCATCTTGATGTCTTCATATCCAAGAAAAGTTAGTGTTTATAATCAGTGCCCATCTGAACATTTTCCTTTAAAGGGGCCTGATAAATAATAGTTACCTGTACAGGCAGGTTTCTGGATACCTAGAAATTTTACATAAACTGAATTATAATAATTTTGTATGGATTTTGTATAAACACTAAAACTTTATAGAGTTCTGTAAATCTACTATACTTAATTTTCAGTACCTTTAAGGTTGAACCGCATTTAAAATGTAGTATCTATGTATAATGAAGAAATTATTTTAATCTTAAATTATAGTCCTTCTCCTAGTTATTTCTACTGTCAAAGATATTGAAAAGACAAACAGGGAGGTAAAGATGCTTGCTGTAAGCAATTGCATGGGCCATTAGTTAAAATGAGTGTTTAAATGGATAAATGATGCCCCTTCAGATTATAAACACAGAACTAAATTAGTAAAAATGCATAACTCAGCACAGTTGTTTTATGATCACTAGTTGGGTGTTTCAACCCCTAGCTGAAACATGAAAACTGAAAAATCTGTTAAAGTACTGTAGCATATAATTAAATTCTGTTGTTATAACATCTGATACATTATACTGTGATACCTGTCTGATTTTCACATTTATGCTGAAACATTCATAATTCAGAATGAGTAATATATTAGTCATTATATTTAGGGAACTTAGGAAATAACACAAAAATAGATGGAAATGTATGCCTGCCTTCTGTTGCTTCTCTTGCACACACAAAGCAGAAAGCCAGTAGACAGCCATAGAAACACCAGTAATGTGACATTAATAAAGAAATGAAGTCAGATCTTTTGAACTATGTTCTTGTTGCAAAAAGACTTTGAGTTTTGATCAAAACCCCTGCCTCTTCACTTATTGTTCTTCAGACCTTCATGTATTATTCATATAACCATAAGTTAGGTATTTCTGTTTATGCAAACATCATGGATGTTTACTGTAATGGAAACAAGCTACTCTTATAAATTTTGGCCATTCTGTTTGTGCAGCCATTATGTGCTTAACTACAAAATGTGCTTCTGCAGAATAAATATATTCTCCATTAGTATAACGCTCTGATTGTCACTGTAAATTACTTGTCCTCACCATTTTTTGTTTACCCTCTTTTCTTCTGCATCTCAGCTTGAATTAGATTATAGTATACTTGCTGCAGGATTTTTCCTGGTTTTTGTTGGAAAGTGTCTTTAGAATGGCAGGAGGTGAAAAATTTAAATTTATAATGAGTTAGGTTGGTTGCTATACCTCCTCTGAATGTTAAACCTAAATGGCATTATTGGCAGCTCTACCTTTATTGAGAGGTTATATAGGTAGAAGTTAGAGCAATCTGATTTGCTGTGAAGACTCAATCAAAATGTTTAACATAGTGGTACAGATTCTTTTCTGAAGTTAAAAATTGAGAACAAACTATGGACAGCCTTAGAGGCCTTTATGGTTTGAACGATACAAAGAAAGTCCTCGGGCAACTGTTGATGCACAGTTTGCATTCTGACATGTAAGTGGACTTTTCCTTGGTTCCCTCCCACAATTAAACAGGCCAGAAACTAATGAAACAGATGATGATCCTCCCTTCTTTCTGCAGTAGCTTGCACAGCAGCATCGGACTACTGGGGAGTAGAAGAATGCCTCTCTTTTAGTGGAAGATTGCCCTTGAAATAATGCAAAAATCATTCCTAAATTTCAGGCTATGTTGCATTTCAAGGGGTGTCATATCTCTTTTCTACGTTTCTATAAAGCTTTTCAGAAAAAGTAGATTGTAGTCCATTGGATGAGTTGTTATAGATACTAAACAGTGGGAACTATATAGAACTACTGTTGAGTGAGTAGTAGACAGCTACTCTGACTACAGTTTTCAAATAAGCTAAGTAATTTGCTCTCAAAGGAAGTGATGGGCTGAGTGAGATCCCACTATCTGCTCTGGATTAAGTGCTATTCAACAGTTTTGTGAGCAGTATGAGGAAGGAACAGGTAGCATTTAGTTGCAAAAGGCATTAAAGTAGCTGTAAGAACAGGATTCAAAGGTATAAGCATAAACAGGGCAAATGATGTGAAGGAAAATACACCCCCCAAATAAACAGGGTGGCAGTCAAAAAAAGCAATGACAAAATTCCTTATTTGTGTAGAAGTAATAACGTTTGCATATGTATTACACATTTCAGGAGAGACTGGCTAGAAAGCATTACCCCATGAAATGGTGTAGAAGCTTATAATAGATCATGAGTGAACATCATTCCATTCTATTGTGCAGGGAAAAAATATCAGTGCTACCGTTAGAGATGTGAAGAGGGAGAATAAGTTAAAGAATTCTGAAATATTCTTGTATATGCTTCTGCTAAGGGCTTGGGCCGAATTTTGCGTCTCACTCTAGGCACCACAATTCCAGAAATATGTAGACAAAGAATGTCCACAGAAGAGCAACAGAAATAAAGAGAGAGCAAAATGGTTTAAGCAAAAGTGTTAAAGGAAATAATTCTCAAATCTTGACAAGAGAAAAAGGTGATTGTCTTTATGAATGTAAAGAAATAAGTAGTATTAAAAAAAAAAAAAGAGAATTAACTCTTTCACACATCTGCTGCAGGCAGAGCAGGTATAATTCAGATTTAGCATAGGTTTAGTTATGAAGTTCCTTCCAGCTCTGTTTTCGATTAGTATGACAGTTAAAATTAGCTTACCTTCATACTTGAACTGTATTGTTAAATAGCTGCTGCTGTTCCAAAGGAACAGCACATGTATGGAGCTGCACTAGGAAAGATAAGCTTATGTAAATATAAAATCTTTTAAACTGCTGAGTTGTGCCCAGTTAGATACCAGAATTTTCTTACACAACTCAGTGTTTAATTTGTGCTGTTATGGTGACCTCTAATTACTATAGTGATTAGTAATCTCATGAAACTTCATATTCAGAAAAGAATAGAAACAGGAAGATCTTCAAATTACCTCATTTGTATCGCAGTCCAAATATCCTGAAATTTCAATTTCTTGTGAAATTGAATTTGCTTTCTATGCCCTTATGTGCTTGATAATACTTTGTTCAGTTTCACAGTGCCTGATGAAAGCCACTCCAAAATTTTTTTTTCTAGTTTATCTTACTTATTCAGAGCTTTAACTATCACACAACTATCCTATTTTGGCAGTATTACAGCTGTACTGCAAACATGCTAAACTTAAGAAAACATGCTAAACTTAAGAAACCAGTGGTGTAATGAGTGACAATATAATTGGTAGGTATTGTATTTACACAATTAGCTGTGAAATTCATGCCTAAACATTGTTTAAGCTTTGTTTAAAATATAACTCATTTTTGAGAGCTGTTATAAACATGTCCATAACTTCTCAGGTGTAGCATGGCATGGAGTAAAAGTGTCACTAAGGACTTTCTGCAGTTACATGGAGTTGGTATATGAAAAAAAAAAATCTGAAGTTACAAACACCATTTTAGTAATAAAGAAAAAAAATCTGACATTATTTTAAAAACTCTTCCAATTGATTAGCATAATATAGAAAGCTTCTGCTTGTTTCCTTTCTGAAGGAAATGATGTGGGAAGTGGGAATAAAATCTGGTGAATTACATTTAAGTTGGGCCAAAAAGCAACACTAAATACTCCTATTTGTCTATCCGTGCACGTTGCAATATAAAGGTTATGTTAGATAATACCAGATAGATGGCACTCAGCTGCAATATCATTTTGTATTAGAAATATAACTAATAAAATCTTCAATTCTACATGTTTTAGCCTAATTATGGGATGATTCCTTACTCTAGATCTTGTTTTTAAACTCATCCTTCAAACAAGTTCTTCTGAAGAACTTAATGCTTCATCAAATTCTGTCAAAAACTAGGCACAGCTATGCCAAAGTTCTGAACTGACATGCTTTCTTGGAGTACTGTTTGTCGAAGTGGTGTAGTTGTATTTTCTCAGTACATCAAATGCTCTCTGGAATGCGTAGTGATAGAGAGAAGTGAAGAACTCTACTTCTGGGAGAAACGCCGAGCAAATTGATAGCTGTTACTTGAAGTGCTCTTGCTTCAGTTGTTAGGACAGAACATGAAAACTACACCGAAATCAAAATTTGCAAACCCACATAAATATGACTTCAGGAAAAAGCGATACTTTTAGCAGAAATAATTTGTTCTGACATATTCGTCTTGCTTTATCCACTATACTTCAGATGCAGCAAGAACTTGAGACAAATTGCATTGTTTTTAAGTTGATCAATTAAGTAATAAATTTTCAAAACCAGTATTAGCTAAATCTTACTCCCACTGATGTCAGTAGAAGTTCTCATGGGGAATAATGGTTAGTACTTGAGCTTATTTGAAATTTACACTCTTAATCAGCTATTTTGTTTCTGAAGGAGCTATTCCTATGGATACATTTAAGTAAATGTAGGTTGTGTGGGTGGAAATTGTGCCTGCTAATGCAAAATCCTTTTTTCTCCTTAGGATTGTAACTTTTTCGTTCCAGTCTGGCTAATCCTTGCATTTGAAATATCGTGCAAGATTATACTGTTAATCGCAGAATAAAGGGAGATAGTATAGCAAAAATGCTTCCCCAAACTGTCCAAGAAAACAAAAGCAGCAAAGAAATGTTCCTTAATTTCATACTTTTTTTTTTTTTTTGGCTCTGAACTATTTTTACAGTTACCTGTGGCAGTGCAATGCTAATAAATGAGAAGATCAGGATCAAAATGTACATTTTGATGATTTAATAGAAGTAAATTACTTATTTATTAGAATGTACATCAATTAAAGTATTACTACACTGATGTCTGCTAGCTATCATGAACTGAAGTGTAAAAGAAGTTTCTAATAGTAAAAGTATCCTTTGTGATTTCTGTGGTGTTGCTCTGCTACTACTTTCATATGATTCTTTAATTGAACAACTCACCTCATCTGTCTTAGGTCCATAAACATTTGGATCATTTGGAGAACATTTTCAGATGGCTTCTCCCTGCATAAACTGGTGTGGATCTTTCACCGTTCCATTTTAAATGCAAAAAAAGATTATGTGGGTTTGTGTTAGAATTGTGCAAGTCTTTTACTTCCATAGCAGCACTTTTCATATAGGTTGGGTTTTGTTATTTCAGTACTGAACATGACCCCGGTCTGCTAGGAAAGGTGATAGAGCTATGTGGCCATTAACTCAGCACCAGATGGTGGTATGAGACTTCAGGGAAAGTGACAGCCATGATTTTACCATTATTGTTGTATAAGCTTTCACGCTATTGTATTATCTTTCAATTTTTCTCTCCTATATTTTCTGTACATTACCTTGTTGTAACTTCAGGGACGTGGTGACTTTATAATATGTATGTAGCTACTTTAAGGACTTCTGAGGTGTTAGATGGAGGATTCTTCATAATTTATCCACTTTAAAGAGTATGAAGGGTTTTTTTTGATGGATATAACTGCAGAAGATTTTGGAATGCTTACAACTTAAGGTATGCAATTGTATATTCCAGAAAAATGCATATATAGGCAGAAATAGCCTGAGGTGTTTATAATCCTCAAATAAGTGTTTCTTTGGTTTTATATTCTCAGATATGTGACTTTTTAACATTTTAAGTGCTTGACAGAAAGTAAAAATGTAAAGAATTCTTAACAACAGTGCATTCCTAAAATGGAGTAATATAGCTAATAAATAAAAGACTGGGTAATTTTTGGTTGCTCTGAAACTTGGTAACGAGTGTCTACTGCAAGTTCTGTTCAAGTCATCAGGATGTTAGAGTTTAGTGTTTTCCAAACGTTTGATTCACTTTGTTTTACGATCAAGACTGCATGTAGTTTTTCCTTAATTTCTTTTAGTTACTACCTATACTTTTGATGTCTACAAGGTTTCATGACTCCCATGAAGTTCTGTTGAGAAATGCAGTTCAGTGGCTTTGCTTTGTAGCAAAGGCACCTGTGTGTCTGAGAACTGTGTGCATGTTCTTAGGTAGTACAAGTTGAGCGGACACAGTTTGATCTTTTTTTAATGACGACTTCACTACCTGCTCTGCTACCCCAAAAAATCTAAATTATTTCTCTCACTTGGCTTTCTGAATGTCATCTTGTCTAAGAACGAGTTCTCTTATGAATAAGACTTAAAAGTTGCTCTTACAGCTGCGAAGTTGTAATTTATAAGGCCTTTTACTAGGCTAATTTCAGTACATTTTCCACCGTATTCAGAGCTCTTAGTGATGCCATATTATGCCCAATTTATGCATCTCTCTGTTACTAGAAATATAAGAATGAGTGCCTTAGCTGGCACAATTCGTAACTCTCAGGACTTTTTTCTTTTTGTTTGTTTGTTTCACATACAAAAAACTTTCCATACTGAGGAAGGTTTAATCACTTACTGACACAAAATGCTCATTTTAATATCAGAGAAGAGCACTATTCATCTCAACTAGCGCTAGCCACCTAGACTGCAGTTCAGTGCAAGCCTGACACCTAATTGTGCTTGTTTATAGATGTCTATATGTGTATATGGAATCTTAACTCCTACTCCACAGTCAATACTATCTATCCTGGGACCTGTCCTGTTTACCACCTTTGTCAATGACCCAGAGGAGAAGGAGCACACCATCAAGTTTGTTGATGACACCAAACTGGGGGGTGCATTCAATTTGCTCAAGTATAGGGTTGCTATTTAGGTGGCCCCGATGCTGGAAGAATAGTCCAAAAGTCAACTAGGACAAATATTAAATTCTCTACCTGTGATAGACTAAATCCCTTTCCTAGTACAGTTTGGGGACTGACTGGCCAGGTTGCAGCTTTGCTGAAATGGACCTGTGGTCCTGGCAGACATGGCTGAACATGAGTCAGCAGTGTGCACTGGTGGTGATGATGAAGGCTAACAGCGCAGTGGGCTGTATCAATAGGAGCATAGTCGGTAGGTAAAGGAAGTGATTTTCCACCCCCGCTCCCTTTACTTGGTGCTTACTAACTCATGTAGGAATACTGCATCCAGTTTTTGCTCCCTTAATGCAAGAAAGAAATTAATAGACTGGAATGAGTTTGGTATAGAGCTACCAACCCTGTAAGGAGAGACTGAGGGAACTGGGTTTCCTAAGCCTTGGAGAGGAGATGGCTTCAAGGAGACCGAGCAGCAGGGAAACAGTGGGAGGGAAAGACAACAGTCATAATGGGAAACAAAGGAAGTTCCAGCTGGATAAAAGAAGAGTTACCCTGAAGATAGTCAAGCACAGAAGCAGTGAACCAGTCATGTTTTAGAATCTTTGTCCTTAGTTGTTTTCAAGACCTGACTGGAAAATGTTGTCAGCAACTGGGACTGAATTCAGTGTTGACTCTGCTTTGAGCTAGAGGTTGGTTTCTGATACCCTTTCCAATTTGAATGATTTTTATGAAAGTAATTGCGTTTATGCAACTTCAAGTGTGTCCTAGGTGTTAACTTTATGCTAAACTCATTCACTCTGCTGACTATGGATTAGATTTCTGTTGACCATAAAGAACATTTAGACAGTCCGTGCATCTGTAGGTGTCTTCATCTAAGTTGCTTAATCTTAAACTAAGTTTTATCTCTAAAAGTAATAAATTCTATTCTGGAGAATTTGGACTCCCTCCTTTAAAGGAGAAAAACAGACACCTCTGAAGAACGTTCATCTCAGTTTTCTTTGCAAACTATTTTAGGGTGAGATGAATCACTTCTAGTGCCATTTATTTTCTATCCCCAAAGCCTATATTTTAAAAAGGAAAATCATGTTGAGATTTCAACTTTTCACTTATCAATATGAAAATCTGCAATCCTTATTTTCAAAAGCATTCAAAAGTATTTCAAAAGATAAGCATTCCACAATTGCTTCAAAATATTTTTATCTAAAAATCAAATCTTCATTGTGTTCAATCCAAATAAATTTTCACTTATTTATTTTGGAAAATTTGTGGTAGAATCTGTTGAACTCTTCCTACACTGTTTAGTGTCTGAACTGAAATACTGCATACTGATTAACTTTCAAATGCTCACTCGGGTATTGACCTCTTTTGGAGAAAATTGTTCTGCTCCAGACACAGCCTCTATACTTAAAAACAATTTCATGTTTCAAAAGTTTTGGAAAGAAAGTAAGCATTGTTGTATAATCTTGAGACATAAAATAATTTGTCATTTTCCTGTTTTGTGTAGGAGAGGAAGACTTGGGCTGAGTTACTTCTTGTTACTTATTGAGGGTGAAAAAAATAAATGGTCTAGCACAGCAATTTGTGACACGTAATTATTTGCTTCACTACACTGCTTTGATTTGCTGAGCAATTATCTCAATTAGGGCTAGCTGTGCAGTTAGGGCCAAGTACCAAGTCAAGCTGAATCTCATAGTGTGCTAGTGCTTGCATCAGATGGTACACTATACAATAAAGATGTTAAGTTATGTTAGTTGCTGATTTCTTTGTTGTAGAAGACAAGGTATTTAGCAGCAGAAATCAGCCCCATACACTGAAGGACAGAGGACAGACTTGTGATGGCAAGTAAAATAGTAGGCCTGGTGTCTTGAAATCCTTCTTTCAAGCTCTCTCACTTACTTACAGTACACAGTACTGTCATCTGGGAGTCGATCTGTGTGACTGTACACAGCCTGAGTAATTTTAGAGTTGATCTTCCAAGCCAGTAAGTGCCTTCAACATCAGATGACTTTACCAGAAAATAGTTATCCTCAAATCTTGACAAAATCAAGATTGTGTCCTCTCTGAACATCAGTACTCATTGGAGGTATAAAAATGGCAACTCAGCAGCAAAATTTGTTAACGCTTCTTAACATACTGCAAACTTCGCTAAGATATGTATGTTCAAGGTATATATTTTTAACATATTATAGTTGCATCTGTACTCAGTGGCTAATAGAAAGTAGCTTTGGAACTATTTTGTCAGCTGTGAAAAGATTAATGTATTACTTCATGTAAAATAATTGAATGGATTTTTGTTCATCTGGAACACTAATTTCTATTTTTTCTATTTTTATTAGTTACACTTTGGGTATTCAGAAACAATGCTTTCTTTTTTTGACTTGATAAATGTGAAGTATTATTAAAGAGACCCTTTCTATTTGGTATGTAGAAGATACATGGACTTCATTTGCTCTTATGTAAAACTTTGCTCTTGTACATCATATCACTCCTGCTGCAACATCAAATCCTGTTTAAAGGTATTTTTCTTGAAATAACAAGCATCTGTGGCATGATCCAACTTGTATTGAAAACAATTTCAGTGCTGTTGGTACTCAATGTCACTTTGTCTTGCTTCGCTTAAAATATTACCAGTTTGCTTATCATAATTAACACATCTTTTTGATAATATACGTTGAAACTGTTTGCATACTAGAAGATTTTAATGTGTAAAATTACTTGTTTTGTAGGCTGTTGTGAGAACCTGCTCTTAATTCACAGGCCTTTTTTTGTCAGTTGGGCTGTGTTGGTTTGGGGGTTTGTTTACATTGATTCAGACTCTGGAGATAGTCACAGTTTCTGTCACTCATTGATTTTTTCTTTCTGTATTCTTTTCCAGTTTACCTCCCTGAAGTAAGTTCTTTTAAAAGTCAATCTTCAAGCTCCTTTCTACTATGTAAAAACAAAAACCAACTAAAAAATAATAAAAAACCCCTTCAGTTTCCTACTAATGAAAGGGATGCAGTCTGAGAGGCAGCAGACAGCTGCCCCGTGAGATTTTGTACTGACTGGACAGCTGACAAACCCGTATTCCCCAGGCAGGCTCAGCAAATGTTACCTGCTTTTTTCATGTGTAGATAAACAGCTGAGGAGCACAAGAGCCGGTGCTACCATAGGAGAAAGTGGCCAAGGACCAGCAGAAGGAGCTTGGCAGGACTGTTGGCAGGGGCAAGAGAAATGAGGTAGTAGAATACTAAAGGACACTTAACCCAGTACTTTAGGAATCAAAATTTTTTCAAAACCTTTGTTTCTCAGTACTCTGATAAAATGGTTATCAAAGATAACCATTGTTCTATTCATTCCTTTAAAAAAAAAACAGGCAAATTCTTCCAAACTTGTTTTGTTATGTACACTTTTATGTGGAAAATATGGGAAAACAATTTCACATAAAAATATATTATAAAGTGAATTTAGAATTATAAAATATTTATTTATAGCTGAAAACAGATAGCTAATTAAATTCTGTGAACTACTACAATATTTTACTCTATTCCTGTGATCTTCCCCTGTGCAGTGCTATGAGACCAATAAGCCTACATCTGAACTAGTAAACAGACCATGCCAGGGACAATTTTCTGTCCCAGAGCTTGACTGTCATGGTGCAGCTTGAATTGCATGCCCATAACCAAACTCTTCCTTATCCCTTAAAACTCGAGCAGTTATTTCTGTAACAGCTGTTAGGAATAATGCCCAGCATAAGCCAAAGTTGTTTTAGAAATCAGGTCTCAATTTAACAGTACTGACAATATACCAAAGCCAGTGTTTAGCTTTGCCCAACCTTGTTTATTTTACCTGTATAGATGAAACACAGAGGTCTGAATGTAAGAGCTGGTGTAGTTGTTTGTTAGGAGAAGAGAATACTACCTCTTTGCGTTCAGTCCATTGTTAACTCCATACATTTCCAATTCTACTTCCTCCATCGTAGTAATAAACATCCTAACAGAAATTTTCTACCCAATGCCAGTAAAATTTTTGATGCATTAAATCAGTAGGGAGGTAAGGATATCATCTGTGCAGCACCTCTCCCATTGCCTGTAAATGAGGGTATGAGCCAAATTTCACAACAGAATTTAAATATGTTAGAGGCCATGTTCATCCAGTATCTGAGTTTGAGATCAGAAGATGCAAAAAGTCTTGAGTTTCATCTGAAACTATCGAACCTTGACAATTGCTCTAACAGATAGGGGACTGTATCTTAAAGCTTTACTGGCCCAGTCCCCCAGAGTTCCAGAGACCCCTCAAGACATCCTAAATATGTTGGTCTGGTCTCTCCAGGCCATATACTACTATATTTTTATTGATATTAAATTTTTATAGGAGCCTTGACAATTCATCTCAAACTTCTAAAATAATCCTATGGTGTTAAATAACCAATTCTGAACTGAAAGTGCTGTTCACGGTTGATTGTTTTTTTGTTGTTGTTTTTTTTTAATTTTTTTTTTTACTGATTTTATTGACGAAATGGCAAAGAAAATACAGCAGTCCAAAAACCACAGCAGATCCAGGTGCTTCCGTGTTTCAGAATTTTTCTATTTCTAGATTAATCTGCATATCATTATCAGGTTCAGATTAAGTGTAATAGCAATAGATAAATTTCTCAAAAGAGTCTGTAATTTATACCTTCTACATTCCATGTAAATTCAGCAGTGTGGCATAAGCCTAATGCTGTCTACAGTACTGTAAAAACTTGATCAACTAGTTCCAAAAGGGATGAGGAATGTCAGGAAAATATAAAAGGAGCAAGGGGAAGGAAAAGAAAATTCTGTCAGGTAAGACCACTGTGGGATATAACATGGCACCTCTACAGTGACATACAGAGGAAATAAAACTACTAATCAATGCCTAACAAAAACACTTCTGCTGGAAGCTAATTAACATCACAAAATACCTGCAACAGAAATTAATTTTAATGAAGGTGTGTCTGGATGCATATACAGTGACTAATCAAAGAAATCTTCTGAAACTTGATCACATGTGCTCTGTAAGCAGCAACAATATATGTACAGAGATCATGGCAATTGATCAGCAATGTGTGTGAGTAGGTTTCAGGCTGAGGAAGCCTTAGTCCATTAACAGAGAAAATGCTTTGCCTCCAGTGGAGGAGCATTTAGCATTGTTGGTGTGAATGCATCAAGCGCTGTTCATACATCTAGAAAGCAGGATGACGAAGCATCTCTGTTCTATGTCAGTAACCATGAGAACCAAGCAGTTTCAGAGAGAGGGGACAGAACTGGAACCTTGGTTATCCTGTCTGAACATGAAGAGGCTGAAAGATGACTTCAGAAGTTTTGAAATCCAGTCCTATGATGTGGATGCAGTATAAATGCACATGTTTTAGGAAGGATAAGAGGTTATAAAGTCACCGTTGTAGATTGCTAGTCTGCCTGTGCTGAAACCATATGAGAATCTGAGCTGTTCCTGCTCATAAGGTGCTCTGCAAATTATTATGCACCAGTTGGTGATGCACAACATGCAAATGGTGGGGATAAGCAGAAGGATATTTCCAGAGTTTTATGCTGGGAACTGCTGCATCACTTAGAGGAGTGGAAGGGTGTTCATTTTTAAAAGTGATAATACACAGTCCCTTCTATATTATTATATAGAGCCTATGTTGCTCCCAGTTGATGTGCTTAGGTGCTTTTTGGATCTCTGTTCAAACAATCTGTATAGACAATATTGTAAGAGTCCTACTCCCAAAGTCTTCTCTTATGGAAAGTACTGTTAATACCAGAGAAGGATTATTCCTTCAATAAAGGATTGACCATAGAATATCTCATGCCATCTAACCAGGCTACAGGAGACATAACAGTAAAAGGACGTAACTTTGCTTTTTTGTAGTACAAAACTGCCATGGTATTGTTGAACAGAATCTGATCACCACGTTTCCAGCAAAATATAACAAAATAGTCTGTGGGCAGGGAGCTTTGCAATTCATGAGAGGGAAAGTTTTATACAAACAAATGTCTCATCCCTGGCTTACACTTCATATTTTGTTTAAAGTGTGATACTACTAACAAAAATAACTCCAAACATAATGCTTTCTTGTCAAGAGATCTATTTTCTCACTATATATTCATTACCAGCTTATTTCAGTAACAAAACCACTTTTTATTGTGTTTTAGTTAAGAGAGTAGAATAAATAGTACTTAGTGAGCTCAGCTCTGTTTCTTCACGTGCAGTGTCAGCAGAATGTTAACCAATTTCAAAGTGTAGCCCCAGCCAGCAACTACGCTGAAGGTTGATCGCATTCTGTACTGTCTCAAAAGGGATCATTTCACTCATGGAAATTCATTGTTGATGCTGATGAGAAATAGGATCCAGATTATCTTAAAAATCAGAGATTATCTTAAAAAGCAGAGATGCGAAACGCTACCAGATTTTCCATGTGATGTTTAACCTGGCTTTTCCCTGCCTGTCTTGCACGCAGTGTGACTTGAAATTAGTACGAACTGGAGTGTAGAAATTGTGAACCCGTCCTAAGACTGAAAAAGATGAAGGGGGGAGGAGGGGAAGGCAAACACGAAGGAAAAATGAGCAAAAGTCCCTTAGTCAAAAATAAGTCCTGAAAAATGTTCAGGTATGTAACATTTAATACACTAATTTGCTGCTAAACTAACTTCAGCACTGTCTTGTCAAATTCTTTGCTACCATATGATGCTACATTTTAAGAAGACTGGCAAATTTATAGCTCTTCGTTTTTAGCTACAGGGTAATTCTGCACCTCCTACGCTGAACTGGCGTTCTGCTGAAACAGTTTCTGTTCCTGAGCTTCACTTACTTTCACGTTGTGTTTGAGAGTGACAGTAGTCAGTAGTCTTATTACGGGGGAGGGAAGAAGGAGGGAGGAGTTGTTTTTCCAGGAGTGTTTGTTCAGGTACTGCATATTTAAGACTTTATACACAATTAGGAAGAGAACACTTATTAGTGACTGCATAAACATAGAAAGAATCTCTTCATGAAATTCTGAACAATACAGATAGTACTTAAGCAAGTAGCTGAATGATTTATGTTTATCTTCTGTTACTGCCATTCCTCACTTTTAGTGCTGTATTTCTGAACTTTGGATATATTAAGTATGGAATGACTTACAAGCAACACTGTAGAAAAGTTTGTAAGACAAGAGGAAATATGAGTTTTAACTGAAAGTAAAGTGTAGTCTTACACAAAATGGAGAAGAAATGGTAACTGGATATTGATCTCACTATGGTAATGACTTCGGTGAAGCCACATTATTTTCTGGTGCCTCAGTTTCTCTATATACAATGTGGGGTAATGGCTCATCTCTTCTGCATAGTATGTTGATTAATTAAAAATACAAACAAAGCTTTAAATACATTGGAGTAGATATTTTAAAGATAAAAATCTAAGGCTATAAATAAAAAAATTAGTTTTTTAAAAATGCAATTGATTTTAATAATTAAAGTTTTTGTGTTTGAATTGAAAGAAAAAGAAATTTTAAGATAACATTTTCCTAAGACGTGCACATGATTTTGTAACCTGTATCAGCACTAGTAGCAGTAAGTAGGGAGCTGAAAAAGAGGAAGTCTTGTGGCAGAACTTCGTTTTATTGTACAGTCTGACCAGCTTGTAGCCTTTCTTGGACATAGAGTGACAAAATGTTTTGTCAGCGAGTTGCATGCAGATATCGCATATTCCTGGATAGAGTTATATGCTAGAGGAAAGGGAAGGCAGGTTAGAGTATTTCTTGATGTACTTTCCCAGCCCAATGTCTGCAGTTCTGTGAAATGCATATATTTATTTTGACAAAGAAAGTAACTTTGTGTAATGGCCAGAGTCTAGTAGTTTACCATGTATATGAAATAGTGGTTGGTTTTTTCTGTGGTTGTTTTTCTGTGTGTGTTTTACCTTTAGTTACGTGTTTGTGTATAGCTGGTTGTTGTATAGATAAATAATATGACTAAATAAACTGTGGAAGATGTCAGTAATTGACTCTCCTAAATAATCTGTGTTTTCTGAAAAGGCACCACTTACGTACAGTATGAAGCTTTTTATCCTTTCATCTCTCATCCAGTAGTGATTTCTGTATTTGCTTTGCCTTTCATTCCTGCAGAAAAACAAAGGCAGCAGACTTAGAACCTTTAGACAGTCAGAAGAGCTTATTCCTACCTTAAGAAAAAACCCTTAAACATACTGCACAGTGCTTCCATGAAGTACCCATTTGTTATCATTTAATTTTATCTTATTTAATTTTCTTATACACAATAGTGATTCATGAACACAGCAGAGATTACTTTTCTTAAAATACTGTGTGATATATACTAGTTTAATGAAAGTTTTCATTTTTAATTAAATTAGAGGAAAAGGCTCCCATCCTTTTTTCCTTTTCCTCAGGGGAGATAACATTGTGCCATGTTATTAGCAAGTTTCCCAGGGGCGCTTTTTTGCTTTGATGAATTTGTCATAGTCAAGGAACACTGGAAGCTGGTAGCTTGCCAAAAGGCATGCGTTTTAGATTTATATTACAAACTCTGGATGTTAAAATTTAAGTGTATTGATAAACCACCAAGAAGGATGCATTTCTGTTCTAGATTTAGCCAGATGTTTCTGTTCTCTGATACTTATTGCATAAACCTAATGAACTTTAGCTTAGAGAAAACTAGAAAGGGAAAGGTATTGATGGGGTAACGAGGGGGGAAAGGGTCATAAAAGTAGTCTTCAAATATGTAAGTCAGTTACTAAAAAGAATTAAGCGTACTGTTCTCACAGTGAAGAAGAGATGCAGTAATGGACTCAAACTGCATCAGGAAAGCTTCAGGTTAGTCTTCAGAAAAAACCTTTCTAACAGTAAGGATAAAGCAGCTCTGGAACATATTGCATGAGGAAACTGGATTATCCATCTTGGTGGAACACAGATCAAATGAGTTATCTGTCAGAAATTGCATTGTTGTGGCTGATTCTGCCTTGGAAAAACATCCTGCAAGATGTATTTTTCTGAGTTCATGAAGAAATCTTTAATGAAACCAATCGCTAAATAAAAACCCTTAATGCTGAAAACTTGTGCGACAATTTATACCCTTACATGTGTTGGAAATGGGATTGAAAGCAGACAGATATTTCTGGATATTAACTGTGACTCAGCATGGGTAGAAGTAACCTAGTAATTGCTTTAGAGTTGCAAAGCTTGGTTTAGTTTTTGAAGAAGGCTATCTCAGGTGTACCCTTTAAATAAAGACTGGCAAAAGAGTACTTAGTATAATTTTTCAACAGATGGGAGTATTTGCTTATTCTTTCACACAAGTATGTAAATGTTAAAAAGCAAAGAAAAATGATTTTTTTTTTCCTCCCCTGTTTTTTTTGAGGTGAAGTGCCTACCACTTCTTCTAAGGAGAAAACACTTTATTTCAGGATATTTGTTTATGTATAATCTAACTCATTCCATTCTTCTGAAGGAATAAACTCCTTTAGTACAAGACAATGCCTGCATTGTTATTCACTTGGTTTTCAGAAGTGCAGGGAGGTGCTATTGCCCATGTATGCATATTAAAACTAGACAACATAAAATCTGAGGTTTTGTGTAAGCTTTTATGAGGTTATTAAATCACTTGCGTTAGAGAACAGTGGCAGAGGAGCTGGACTTCCTTCTCAACTGTTTTCTTCAGTTTGCAATTTAACCAGCTCCAGGAAAGTAACTCCACCTGAAAAATGTAGCTTTGTCTGTGCAGCATCATTTCTGATACTTCTACATGGTAGAAATTGGGGAGTGAAAAAACAGCAGTCAGCCCCTTTCTTGCTAGAGTGATGAGAAATGGTCATAATAAGGCTGCTGTCTAATTGTTGCCGTGCATATCAAGACCTATGGTAAGGGATGTCATTATGGTGACTGGAGTTTGGGGAAGTGGGCAATCTTAAAAACTAAGCGAAACTGGCAATACCAGGGCAAGTGAAAGCTGTCACAGACCACTGGGAGGGAGTGAAAGTTTGAAATTAAATTTTGAACTATTGGTTAGATACTTATCACTGAACGAATGAACAACGTTAAGATGCACGAGAAAGATGTGGGGAAATAATACTAAAAATGTTATAGTTCTAGTATAAGAACTGTGTAGTACTTTTTTTCTGGAGTACTTTTTGTAGATTGTCTCCTCCTCTGAAAAAACATTATATTAAAAAAAAGATAAAAAGTGCAACAAAAATTTGGAGCATGAAAGATCATCCATGTAAAGGGACAGCATGATTAGGATATTTTAATTTCAGAAAAGATTGAAAGAGGAGGGAGCAAGATCGTTATCCTTCCTCATACTATAATATAGTACAGATGATGTAAAGGAAAAGAATATAATGAAGCCAAGAACTTTGAATAATTTGTTACAAAATATATTTCAATCTGTGCCACTTTGACAAGATATCATCACCTAGGTGTAGCTATCTATGTACAAAGTAAGAGTACTCAGGATTTCTAAGAAATAAAAGCTTTTAAAAATGCACAGCTCTATTAATGCTTTTTTGGCCAAATGATTTGTAATTGTGAGGCATCTGGCAACTGAACTCATCAGAAAACAAAACAGCATACCTGACTAATCCTAGTGATATTTTGGAAATTAGAGGCAAAGGCTGTCTCTTCTAAATTGAAAATGCTGGGATTCAGAACCAAGTAGACAACCAGTTTTCTCTAGCTTTGAATCGTTGGAGCTGCTCTGGTAGTCTTGACTCGGTCCTGAATACTTCTTGTGCATAATGTGGGAATTAGCTCATTTCCAGCGCTGTTGCCACTGATGTTGTCAGATGCCATCTCCTGGACTATGAGGGGGAGCACAGTGGACATGGTCAGATCATGCTGGTTAAACTCAAACTCAGAAAACAGGCCATAGAACTGCTAAGCTCACTAACTGAGGTTGGTGCCCTAATGATTACTAGTTTAAAATATAAAATAGGGATGGGTGTGTGAAGGCTGAATTTTATTGATCCCATCTATAGAGAAACAGCAAGGACATATTTCTCAATTTCTGTTGTTAGGAGTAGAAGACATCTAAATTGTCATGATTTGCTTTAAAGGTTTTGCAAAACAATAGGTGCTATACGTAGGCACCCCCTTCAAAAAGCTGTATGTGAGAAAATTATTTTCTGTATATTTTGTGTCTAATTTTCTGTTAAAACTGTGACTCTTGAGGTTGACTCTCTAGTGAACTTTTTTTTAATAAAACTTACTAGCTTTCCAGTCACAGACATTGGAATGTTTGCATGTGTTTGTGTGTTAGGAAGAAGGGAGGAGATGATGTCTCAGGAAAAAAAAAAAAAAAAAGATTAACATATTGAATTTGTTCTTTGTATCCCTATTAAATGTCTTGGTTCAAAACCTACACTTGAAACTGGATTATTCTGGGAAATCACCTGCCACATGAAACATCTTGAAATAAGGTGGGTTGTTTTTTTTTTTTCATTTCTGTTCCAGTGCATAACAAAAATGTGTTTCAAGGATATAAAACTTTACAACATAGGGCAAAACTATGTTTTTTTCTTCTAGACTATAGCAATTATAAAGAAAGGTTGCCTTTACTCTAAAAACATAGATCCTAAATTGTATTTCCTTACTCCTGTTTCTAGAAGTGAAAACTTGCTTAAGGATAAGATATAATACTGAATGAACAACAAAATAAATCTATTTTTATTTATTTAAAATTTATAGGTATAGAACAAGGCACAGAAGAAAAAAAACAACTCAATTTCTGTCTTTTAAAAGATACTATTGTTACAAATAATATTAACAACAACTGATTGTACAGAATTCTACAGTTCTTCTGACAGTAGCCCAGGTACTGGCGTGAAGGTGTATACCAGAGAGATTTAACCCAATGTGGACTAGGTTTGGCCTTGGTACAAAACAAAACTCTACAGTGTACACAAGCAAACAAACCAGTGAGCAAAGAATTACAGCATTCATTTCTAGAGTTTTCACAATCATTAATCTGATATTCTTCACCAAGTGTTAGGGCAGCACATTTTTAGCAAAATTATGTGTGTGACAAAAGGAAATGGTGGTGCTAACAAACAGTGAATTACTCTGGTTCTATGAGGTTGATGTTCAGCTGACCAATTACACAGGAGCGGAATTTGCTGGTCTTGTCTCCTAGACTGTGGGAAAGGTACAATACAGAGGACAGGAGAGGAAAAAAATGAACAAATAGGTGGCATGAAATAAGCCTGTAGTAGGTTACTTATAGATTGGCTATTTTCCCCTGAATTAATGAATGATACTTAGAGAGGTACTAAGGCTTTTTGCTCTGTAGGGAGTTTCTGCTTTCCTGTGTACAGGAAAAAATAAGTTATATTTTGTGGTTAATTCCTGGTAAGCTTCAGCTGGGGAAATGGATGTGGAAGAACTGCAGTGGACAAAGCTAGCATACTGATAAGTGTGTATAGAAACTTGATGTGTAAAAATGTATTTCAATGAACAATACGATTATTTCCACAAACACCTCAGTGTTGGCTATGCATATATAAATTGTGGCCATTAACATAACATTATCATTGTCTGTGAATAACACAAAACTGCATAGCACATCAAAAAAGAAATCAAATTACTATCGTATGACTCCTTCTGTTCACCTACTACAGCTGCAATTAATCTCCAGTGTCTAGAAGATACAGAGGATAATATAGGAATGTCTCCATAGTGCTGTAGCCGTACAGTGCAGAAATCTCCAATCGAGTGGTGGGCTCGGCCAAGAAACAGTACGTGTGTCCAGAGGTTTTTGTGCGGCTCGGAGCCTGAGCTGACAAACTGCTCAGAAAGTACTGGCAAAGTCCTGGGGGCGGGGAGGGGATCAAAGGAGCACATCAAACTAAACTGTAATGTTGCTTTCAGACCTAAGCTGATTTCTTTAGAGCTAGCTTTGATGTCTTTGCACATGTAAGTATAGCTCCAGAAAGTTTTCAAACATTAACAACTAGAAAACTCATCATATATCATACCCATTTTTTAGTGTTTAAAGGAATACTAAGTAATGGATGTTTATTGACTGCTATGAAGTCACAACACAGATTGCTTATAAAGCTGGTAAAGAAAACAAGTCTTCTACTGGAAATCTCAATACTCTCTATTAAAAGTGTTAATTCTATATGGGAGCAAAAATGGCAATTTTGAAATTCTTTTGAAAGAAAACTGAGCATTTGGAATTCTCATTAAGGGGGATAGAGTAAACGACAAACTAAAAGCTCATTTAGTTTTCTTTAAATAATACACCGCAGCTTGTATACAATACGTGGGGTCTCAGGTGCAGTTTGTACTATTCCACAGAGCTAGCGTTAGTTATAAACTAATAAAGCAGCCTTGCAGAATGAGGAACTATAAAATGAGGGAGGAAAAACCCACCCAAACCTCGCAGTCAGCAATGGCTCTTCAAAATGAAGAGAGTCTGAGTTGTTTAAGTGTGCTGTCTGCTTAATGCTTCATACCAGAGTGACACCAAATGCTGCAATCTGATTAATTTAAATGGCAAGCGTGAACATCTTAAAGTGGGCTGCTTAAGAAGAAAGATGTAGTACTTTCTTAGCATTTTAGTTATTTATTTATTTCTTGGTTTAGGATTGTACTTTCCAAAACTACTAATTTTTAGATTTCATGAACTTTAGGGTTTTTGTGAATTTTAAACAATGTAGTTTGGGCAGGTAAGGAGTCAATAATGGAAGGAAGTGTCTTGCAGAGAGGTGAAGAATGTAGTTTGGGCAGGCAAGGAGTCAATAATGGAAGGAAGTGTCTTGCAGAGAGGTGACTTAAGTAACCCTATAAATACTGTAGTGAAGATACTAAGTTACTAATGAATATAATGAATAGTAAGCTAGGTACTTGGGAGAAAAAAAAAAAAAAGGCAATACATTGTCATATCAAGCTGATGAAACTCCCTAATATGTCACATATGAGCATTGCCTAGAAATAGCTTGCTGAACATGCCCTTTTTCCTGGCAGTGTTACTGAAAACCAGATGAGCCATAATTAAAGCTGGGTCACAAAGGGGAGAAACACTGGTTTTAATCATTATGCCATTTATATTCGTACAGATTAGTAAATCAAATGCTATTGTGTGAAGGGCAAAAGTAAAACCTTCTCAGTGCAGCCTCAATCTGATAAACATTTCCCTTTAATTGTTTTGCGTGAACTACAGACATATAATCAATTAAGTGCTCTGCTGAAAACAAACAAAAAAACCTAGTAAATTTTTCTGTAAGTTGTATATCTTTACCTGCTACCCTAGTATTCACATTCCCTAGAGTCTTTGCCCATGTGTGGGAGGAAAAAAAAACAACAAACCAGCAACTTGTTTTCCAGTACTTTATTGCTATTTTCTTACTAACATGGTTGTTACCAACAATCAGTTGCAAGCTACAGGAGAATTTATGAAGCCATCTTGTTGAAAGTAATATATAAGAACAGTAGATGGCCATTAACAGCATCTTTGTGCTGGTGTGCCACACAGGAACCCTACCAACATTTTTGGGTTTTTTCTGCTTGGAAGCACAGAGTGCTTTCAGTTACACATTTAGATTACTTACAGGAATAAATGCAGTAACCTTAGTTTGCTTACAGTCTTTCAGACCGTGGTGTATAAGTACTGCACAGTGTTCCTCAGAGTCTTGGTCCACTAATCTTCCAAATCAACCGATCTTAAGAAGGATCATCTATGGAGACCAGGGATCAAGTGATGGATGCACACATTCAGTTCTCGAGGATGTATATTTAGACCCAAGAGCTGTGAAAACCCTCCAGATGCTTAGAGCATTTGTAAAAATAGAGACTGATATACCAGTTCATTGAGACATGTTTTTGTACCTGAGCAGATGCGATCCACCTGTTATTAGGGTCTTTGTTTAATCAAGAGCTTGTTTCAACTCTCTTGAATAAAACTTCCAGAGTTAAGTGTTGGTTATCTTTGTAGGAAAAACAAAACCAAAACCTACTCATTTTGACAATTGGACAAAAAGGTCAATACTTCTTGGCTTTTACTCAGCACTTCCTAAATAATCCTGGGGATCAGACAGGTACTTAGAGGACTGGTCTCAGTTACAAATATTTTCTTTATTGCTAGCAAGTACGTTCACTCGGAGATTCTTGGTGCTAATCATGAAATTAATACATTGCTTTGTCTTGTCAGTCAGTCCTCTGAACTTTGCCATTGTGGTAGTATCACTCCACATGGTTTACTTTGACTAAAGTAGCTGAGGGGAAATTTTCCCATGATCCCTTTCAATTGCCTGTTCTTCCAGCAAGTCTGCATCACATTTGTATTTCAGAGTCGTCTCTGTTTGGTATGTGTGCACTGAGCATGTCACCATGCAGTCCTTGTCCGGAGTGTTAGGGGAGACGTGGGAGTGTGCCGTCTCACCCAAGCACGCTGAAAGGAAACCCAGGCACATGAGCATGCAGAGTTCACCACGCTGTGTTCTTCAGACTGGAAAATGAGGTGACCAGGCCTGCGTAATGTGAACATACCTACACATCTGATTTAGCACAGTCATGCCTTATTCTTGGAAGAAAGAAACCATGGGATGAAAGTCAATCTGGACTGGCAGAGCTGTAGGAAGAAAAGGCATAAACAGTGTGTTTTCCAGTAACCATTAACTGTTTGGGCAGACGTTTGGGATTGGGGGTTGGAAGGCTTTTGTAACCTAGAGGACAATCATACGTACAGTATATCTGCTCTCATTCCGTGACCCAAGAAATTACTTATTCCCTTGTATTCCTCTTCTTACAAGGTGCAGCACTACACTTTTTTGTGTACTTTGATCAAAATGAATATTTCACTTCAAAGTTATGGAATCAGAGGATTAGGAAAAAAAGAAAAGAAAATATATTGCTTACAGAAATAGTTTAGAACCTGCTGATGTTAAAAGTTTTCAGCAAAGTTAAAACTGGGAAGCCACTTGTCACACCATTTACTGATTCTAGTCCATAACCTTATTTATATAGGATACTTCCTTACTGATGTTTACTTATACTTTGAGTGATCTGTTACCTGTAGTTTAGCAAAAGTTGCTTGTAACAATAAGTCTTTTTAGGACATGTGAAACTAGCTGATCCTTTTCAGTGGTGTTTGTCCTGATATTCATGTCAGGGTTTTTTTGGTTGGTTCTTTTTTTTTTTTTTTTTTTTAAAGTTATAACTGATGTTATTTTGAGTTACTTGTCAGTTTAGATGCTGCAACTTTCATCCCTTTCTTTGGCAACAGATAGTTAAACTGTGTTCTTGAACAGAGTTTAGCTTTCAAACGTCCTATTCAGTTCCGTACATGTATTGCTTATTGTTTTCTGTGGATAAAATTCATTACAACAAAAAAAGCTAATACTGGGTTTGTGCTGATTAAATCTATGAACCTTATAATATTATATCCCTAGCAGAAAACACAGTTTAGCAGGTGGACTGGTATCTTTCACCTTTGATAATGAATATGGAACAAAAGTGCTATCCTATGTCATATTCAAAGAAGTAGCCTTAGTACTGAAGATAAATGTGCCTATAATAAGAAGAAGCTTACCCACAAGTAGCTGACTAGATATAGTTTGGGGTAAAAGCCAATCTTAGCTATTGTTTCTACTTTACCTATGAGAAACCCAGTAAAATTCACTTAAAACTGATATGGATACAGTCCTTTAAACCATAACATGAACACTGAATTTAAATATGAATTTACAAGATTTTAATAAAAGTACACTGAATATCTTCATGAATGAACCTATCATAAGTTACAAATGGCTTGGTTTTGTTTTTAAGGGTTTAATGAGTTATTTAGTAAACCTGAACATGAGAAATCAAAGGCAAGCATACAAATGTTTAGTATGTGAAATGCTGTATAGAAAGTCCTTTTTCAGCTATTAAATAGCTGAAATATGCTACTGTTGCCTACCAATTTGCACATCCAGTGCATTTGAAGAGTTATAAACCTGTAAATGATAATGCTAGCTGATGGAATCTGATGCAGAGAAGTCATATCTTGTCTGTGATTCCATCCACAAAGTAATGAAATCTATAACTCATATCAACTTCTTCCAAAGGTGTGTTACAGTCCTTATGCTAAAATGTGTGAATCGTCTTCTACTGAGATTTTACTGCTACATACTATATCACAGACAACGATTGTAAGTAGACACTAACATGTTCTGGAGAAAATTATAACCAGAAGTGTTCTCTCTTGATATTTCATCAGCATGTATCTCTGTCCTTTGACAGTCTAATTCACCATTCATTTTCCCCTATTTTCTAGTAACCTACTTTAAATACAAATCATACAAACACTTCTGTAAACTATATAAAGTCATCAGTCTGTCACACTGACCTGTCATAGTTATTCCATGCCATTTTTCTTAACCTAGTGGGTTGTTCTAGATAGTATAAAACCAGTGCAGAGAGAAACACCGCTGAACCGCGAGGAAGTTGAAGTGTTTTAAATAGTGTTTTCATTCCACTGAACAAAGGTATTAAGTTAATATATAGAGGACACACAATAGAGTAAAACTCATTAAATTACACTTCTCTGAACAACCTTTTTGAACTGAAGTAGTCAGTAAGGGTTCTACAGAGAGATTATGGATGTATTTCTGTGGATGACTGCAAACAGAAGACAGCTCATTATTCTCATGCTCAGAGCTCACCGGATGTGAACTAGCTGTAGTTCAGAAGCGATGTGGCTCTAATTGCGTGGCAAAAATTGATTTAAAATAAATGCCCTCTTTGGCCATCTCTATAAACATACCTCAAGGAAGGATTCCTCAAGGAAGCATACTTCCAATCTAGGTGCTCTGAACACCTAATCTATTTCTGTTCCAAAATGGAGGTATCTGAATTATCTGATCTGTGCCTCACAAAGTTCTGTAGGCTTGTATATTTTTGCAAGTGCTGGCAGCCACCACTGTCACGATAACACCAAGGCTCCTGTCACCCAAGCTTTAGAATTTAGAATGAATATTTCTCTGTCCCACCTTTCTTGCATAACCTAGTCGGTTTTGTCAGGATGTGCCTACTGAAACCAACACAAAGCATTTTAAGTAATGAGATGCTTTTTAGGTCTGCTTTAAATCCATTGATTAAAGCATTTGCTTGGATAATGGAAGATGGTCTCACACCTCATTCTTACAATATCTTTTATCAGGGAATGGAATAGAGGTTATACACATCTTAGGTGCTATTTAGATGATCCTTATAAAAGCCTTTTAGCTCTTCTTGCTGTGCAAGTGTTCTGGTTTTCATACTTGGATATTTATGGACCCATAGAGAAGGGTGCACATAGCTGCCTCTACGGTAAAGTTGATTAGGACACACGTGTTAAGACTTAGTTTTGAGGTCCTCACAGTGACTAGGTGGTCTTGTAATACAGAACAGACAGACTTATAAATTACATATAAATCCAAGCAGTTGGGGTACTCTCTTGGAAGTTCAAATGCTTCATGTAATAAGCCAAAAAGAGGCATCCTGGAGATGTTTGTTCTGGTTTTGTTTTTTTCCCCTCCCATTATATAGCTGAGTGGCTTACCTACTGAGTTACTGGGCTTGAATATGGGCTGCATTTTTACTTTTTGAAGCAGTTCTCTGAGAAAGGACTAGTTGGTGTAGCCACCTAATCCTAGACATGATGCATGGCTGTGAGTCCATGAGGGATGGAGAAGATTCATTCCAGTCTTTTTTTTTTTTTTTTAACAGTAATTCTTCTCAAGATTTCTGTCCACCAAGTTTAGGTAGCTTCCTGCTTAGTATGCTAGCCTCTTCCCATAGTTAGTGTGTTAATCTTTCTCACATGCTGTATAGGATATTTAGGTGTCTTAACATATGGCTGAAGATTACAGTTGCCACAGGGTACCAGTAGCCTTGCAGTAATAAAACCAAGCCATTTTTGTGAAGGTGGATGTAAAATGAGTTTGATCCAGCTCTCATTGAACAGTGGTAATGCATATGTTAAGTTTGGATTTCAGAGTTCAGCTTCCAAATAATAATCTGTTGAAAAGCTACTCGTTTGTCTGCCTCGTTATAAGTAAATTTTAAATCCTGATGTTGGAACTGGCTCCTGTGTAGATCCTGATCATCCCTAGCTTTTAATAAGTTACATCTACTAGGATATTATGCACTATTATAGTGTGGTATACTTTGCAAATATAATGAAGTCAAACTGAGACCTCAGTACAACATTGCTCTTAAATCTGTGTTGACAAATGCATAGACTTTAAGAGTGTTTTCTGAGTTATAAACATGTGGATTAGCAAAGTACCCGATTTATACACTGAGGGGATTCTGACAACAACACAATAAACAACAAAACCTCACTAATGCAGTATGTACTGTGATCGTGGGCAGTTTAGCAGTTTTTTTGTTTAATGGATTAGGCCATATTATGTACATACTTCAACCCCCTCAGTTTTTCTTCAGGTGATTTAGTAGAAATTTACACTGCGTTATTTCTGTCTTCTTTTTTTTAGTCTTTCTTTTTTTAATTCTTTTTAAAATTCCAATTTGTTATATTTTTTCTTGGGTATCTGTGGTTGTTACCTGGAGATGGGAAAATTTTTGACCACGTGTTTGCTCATGGAATTTTTTTTCCATGTTATACCTGCCAGGCAAACCTTGCAGTTATAATATTGATATTAAGGACGTGATTAATATTTTCTATAATAATAATAAGTTAACTGAAATATTGAGTAAAGGTTGAAACTGTCTTTCCCATATACTTAAATCTTATAGGCAAATCTTCCAGTGAGTTTGAAGCGTGGAGGAATAAAGGTCATGTTGTCATAGCCTTGTCATGCTACGTGTAAAATATTCTATCAATACCTTAGTGCAAATATTGCTCTTGCAAGAGGTTCTTCCAGGATCACTGCCACTGATATTTTTCTTTATCCCAAAGTTTATTTATCATGTTTTTAATTTAACTCCTAGTGCTTTAATTATATCATGACAACACCCATATGAAAATAACTAAATCAGTACTGAGTGCAGCTTTTCTAAGGCTCCCACTTACGACTGACCTTACTTCATAGAACAGTCTACCTGCTAAAGGAAAATGACTATACACTGCCACTACAGTTCCTAAAGCACTGAACGTAATTCAGCCACATTGTTCTTGGATGATGGTCATATTTCATGTGATGACGGTCATATTTGTCATACTTCCCTATTAATGCTCTGTGAAGCTGAAGAGAAGACGACACAATTTTTCTTCAGCTGAAGTCATGTACCTCCCACTCTTCAGGAATCCTGAATCTCAAAGATATGCTTATAGTTGTGTAATTTTGAAGATTCCTTTTTGTTCAAATGTAATTCAAATGTGAATGACAAAAGATTTTTTTTTTTCTTGTCAGTGTCATCATTAACAGACAATCTGCTGCTGACTTTCTTGAATAGTCACCTTTGTTTCATGAGGATTTTCTTGTTTATCTTTCAGAGAGTATAAAACTGTCTCTTCTGATCTTCTGATCTTGCATTTCTGCTTGCCATGATTAGCACTTGACCTCAGACAAAACTCTGAATTATTATATTTATTCTTTAACAGATCTGAAGGAGACATTAAATCTTATTTATTTCTAAAGCTTTGATAGAAAAATACAGGTTGTGTCACTGGATTTTTGAAGTTCACTTTGAACAGAAATTAAAGCTGCTGTTAATCTCCATAACACTGAAACTTAAATCAGCTAATTCTGTCTAAAGAGATTGGAGAGGTTGCTGGAAAATAGATAGGACTAATACTGTGTAAGAGATTAGATTGTACCCTGAATTTGTTTCTTTTAAGAAACACTGATGAGTTGTCAGAAGCATTCCAATAGCTCTAAAAGTTGTGGTGCTAGCAGTTATGCCTGGCTTCTTTCCTCTTTCCTCTGATCCTTTTGAAGTCCAGCGAGTAAGTTGTAGAGGATTGTTATGCAGCTGGATCTGAACGGTGTTCCAAGCACGTTCCGTGTGTGTAAGGAAACTAGAGACAAAGCATCCCTGTGTTTTCACAAGACGAGAAATGAAGGCTAATGCAGAGATCATTTCATATAAGCAATGCGTTCTTCTGTCTTGCATCAATATTGAGAAATCAGCACTTGGCAGAAAACATCACTCCCCACTGTGATGCTTTTTATACTAAAACTTGTTTCTCTAAGTACATGATAATGTTGCACACCCAATAGGGGGTCATCTGAATTTCACAGAACACAGATCAGACTTAGCTTTTGTCATTAGTTTTGAACTAAAGAAAAGGTGAAGAATTATGAGAAAGCTTCTTATGGAAATGCTCTGTATTGTACAACTTCATAGCTCTATAAATTTGTAAAAAGTTCACAGTAAGTTTATCTAATAATTTCCCTCCAGATTAGCAGGGTGTGAATTGTCTTTCAAAGAGAATTATCCTATTGAAGCAATCAATTTCTTTATTGACTTTATGGTAGTAGTCTGATGATCTCTTGTCCCAGATTCTTTTATCTCAGAAAAGTTTCAAATTCAAAGGAAGTAAATTATGATCTATAATTGGATACTACTTTTTATGTGGTTTTGTTTCTGACAAAACCAGTGGAGAGAAAGAAGAATACAGCAGCAGATGTGACTTGTGATGTAAATCCTATTTTTGGCCATTTAATGAAGTAATCTTATCAGGATACTAGCATAGTGACAGTCATGTATTTCGTTATCAAGTTAACTTACAAATGTCAATAACTTCTTTTCCCATGCTGAATCATATAAACAGAAAATGTGTAATAACAATACCTGAGTCATCAATGTCTTAGTGTGAGTAACATAAACCTTAAGAGCTTCTCCAACTTGAACATTCAGTCCTAGCTATCATTGTGGATTCCAGAGATACGTATTTTTAATAAACTGTATAAATTTTTCCTGAGCTTTTCCTGAGGTCCCCTAAACGAAGCATTTATCAAGTGGTTTGTATCACAAACAGGAAGTTAATTTTATAGTATATTGTATGTTGGGTATCAAAGACATTGGGATTGTTAAGCCATTTCAACATCAACTGCATAGCACCTTGTCATGGTTTAACCCCAGCCAGCAACTAAGCACCATGCAGCTGCCTGTTCACTTCCTACCCCTGCAGTGGGATGGGGGAGGGAATGAGAAAAAAAAAAGGTAAAACTCGTGGACTGAGATAAAGACAGTTTAATAGGAGAGAAAGGAAGAAAATAATAATAATAATAATAACAGTAATAAAATGACAATAATAAAAGAATTTGAATATACGAAACAAGTGATGCACAATGCAATTGCTCACCACTCGCTGACTGATGCCCAGTTAGTTCCCAAGCAGCCATCTGCCCCACCCAGCCAACTTCCCCCAGTTTATATACTGGGTATGATGTCACATGGTATGGAATATCCCTTTGGCCAGCTGGGGTCAGCTGCCCTGGCTGTGTTCCCTCTCAACTTCTTGCGCCCCACCAGCCTTCTTGCTGGCTGGGCATGAGAAGCTGAAAAATCCTTGACTTAGTCTAAACACTACCCAGCAACAACTGAAAACATCAGTGTGTTATCAACATTCTTCTCATGCTGAATCCAAAACATAACACTATACCAGCTACTAGAAAGAAAATTAACTCTATCCCAGCTGAAACCAGGACAGACCTGTTTCAAACTGTAAGTTAATCTGCTGTAATTGCACTAGTGATACCAGTAACATATGGGACTGCCATTTATATTATCATTTGTGCTTAATCTGGTGAAGATAGGTGTAGGCGTAGAAAAGACTAACAGTCAGCCAACACCTTCTAGTTCTCAGTCTATACTCTGCATTACATATAAAGAGAAGTAATCTTGCTGGTTGATCATCAAATACAACCTCTTTCAGAGCAAAACAAATGTTCATTTCAGTGTGCAGAAATTGGAGCAAGTGTGGCAGAAGGCCAGCATGGATG